>MU275161.1:144526-316524 GCA_022160315.1 Panus rudis PR-1116 ss-1 | reverse complement strand
GACATCAGGCACGAGGCCTGATGTGACCGTTACAAATGGGCGCTACACGAAGAGAGGCCGTCAGGTAGGGGTCCTCAGCCAAACTGCCCCAGACGTTCGCTGCGGTGGTGGGGTGCGAGAGAACGGCTGGGCACGAGACCAGTGCTCAAACTCGGAGATAGACGCGCCTTTTATGGCAAGTTCTTCGTTTGCTTCCGTTCCTCAACGTTCAACGCCACCAAGCCGTGTTGTTCACTTGTCAAACGGTTGCTGAAGATTATATATGTTGCGTTCTTGACACGGTACACTTATCATCACCTTCTCTCTGTCGCCTGCCAAGTTCAGTATAAAATTGCGGCCAAGTGAATCATCCCCGAGAAAACGTGGATCACTGCCTTGTGATGTAACCTCATCGATGATGTCCTTGATGGTGAAGCATCGAGGCGCGATGTATGAACGTTCGGTTCTCGTCACACTTGCTGAAGTGCTGAGAACTATGCGGCCGCATGTCCTCAGGGACCAACTTCGTACCCATTCATTTCAAGCCTCGTTCTCTCTCAGATCGATTTCATCTCTGCTGTCCCTGCAAGATCCCTGACATTTCAAACGCATCGTCTTCCTGTTGATGGTTAGTTATGGCGAGCAGCCACACACCCTGGAGAATGGAGTGAGTGCGTTATTGATACACGCCTTTTAAGTTCAGTTGCATTGAGTCTCATTCAGAGCTAACTACCCATTACGCCTTCCCGCAGACATTCAGATATTCATGTAAAAATATCTAAAAGCTTGCACCGTCAATATCCAAACATCGTCGAATATTTATACATAGAAGACTCACTCTGACTCAGTGACTTGCCCAACTAACACTTGACCTCGAGGCGACTCGAGTCATCCGTGTCAGCTTGATGTGAGAGACGATCCTTCAAATGCGGCAGTCGCTCATGTTCTCGCAAGTTCGTCGCATCTTGGGATATTAGGGTGCTCTTCTTCTGAGGGTAGGTTTGGGCTTGATTTGCCTCGATGGGTCTTTCCAACTGTATATCGTTGTTCCGACATATGTGCCGCAGACGGCAAACGCCAACACTAGGTCTCCTATAAAGCTTGCAGGAACGAGTCCAATTGTGCATTGCTGTTTCCCCATTGTCTGGTTGAGCCTGTCCTAAGCCAGATAAACAGGCTATGGCCTGGTTACGGAAGAAACCGCCCATGAAGGTGCCGCTTCCTGTGTAGATTAATCTGACGTTATGCTGACAGTCTCTACAGGGGCCATTTGACGACTCCCCGTCAGCTAGTCCACCCACCTCTGCAAGTGAAGCGTGGCAGGAACTTGCTAACAGACTTGCTCGTCGCGACGAGCGTATGGTGGAAGGATGGAGGGAGGACACAGACAACCTTTTAATCTTTGTAGGCACCTACTCCCTGTGGCGCATGCATCCATCTGATCCCATAACAAATAGGCTGGCTTATTCTCAGCCGTGTTGACGACATTTTTGGTCGATTCATACCGGCAACTGCGCCCAGACCCGGGGGATACCACGAACCTCCTTCTGCTCCAGATATCTGCCCAGCTGAATGGCCTTTCGCAGAATGGGACTCCAGTCAGTTCGACCATCCCTGCAGCGACGGCAGATCTCGTTGCTCCCGCCGTAGAAGGCGTATACATTCACGTGAACACTCTGTGGTTCGCAAGCCTAGTATTCTCACTATCCGCCGCTGCGATAGCGCTAGTGGTGCGGCAATGGTTAAGAGAGTACTTACGCTACCACGAGAGCGATCCTCACGACATCGCTCTTACCCGACACCATCGCTTCCAAGCGCTACACCGCTGGGGTGTCCCATCCATCATCACGATGCTACCTGTCATCCTACAAACATCTCTTGCGCTGTTTGTCGTTGGCCTAGCCATCTTATTGTTCAACCTTAACACAATGGTTGGATTGATCATGGCGCCCCTCATTGGCATAACCCTTATGCTCCTTGTCCTTACCTCGGTTGTGCCAACAATCTCTGCAGATTGCTCGTACAAGTCGCCGCAGGCGGAGTTGGTCTATAGTGCATTCCGCTTGATGAGCCGTATACCCGCCACATGGACGAAGGTACTCATTTCAGTCATCCTACCCGTGCTAGAAATGCCTAAATGGCGTAATCACACGGGCAAACTCCGTAATGCCTTGTTCGATGTGGAGCTGGTGGCGAAGAACCTAGTCCGGAAGAGTTGGAATAAACATTGCACCGATGTCGTACAATCCCGCAAAGATGTCCTTGACCGCGAAGTTCTCCTTCACGTCCACAAAACCTCGAACGACAACCGAGTCCTTACCGAGCTCATCCCCGCCTGTATTACCGAGGTCGATCCTTCCATTCTTCCTTCCTTGCTCGATGATCTCGTCACTATGAAACCAGAGACCGTTCAACGTGATCCAGTCAAGCTCATACCAGTCATGGTCGCTTCTGCAAGCCGTGCGCTCGACTTCGAGGCAGGCACGACCGCCAGCACAGCATCGTACACCATAATGGAACACCCACAGATCCCAGGAGAGCAAGCGACGGCCTTTCACGAGGTCATTCTTGGCCCTCTGGCGCAGGAATACTATCGCGAGGACGGGCTCGAAAAGCGTGCTGTGGCTTCCCTATTGATCCGGTCGTTCCATTATCTCTCTGTTGAAGCGCCGCAAGTCCTCGAGAATGCTGAACCTCTCGGTGAGCTGATTAATACTAACAAAAGTGCCCCTCTGAGCTTTGTTGCCATAGTGTCACACGCTATATGTCGAATCCTTTCCGACGGCGAATGTCACCGCGATGAAATGTCAATGTCAAATGTGGCTATGTGCTGCAAGATGGTGTCTAACCTCAGTCCCGAAGAGTATGAACGCATCAAGCCGGGGGTTCAACGTCTTTTGAACCTATGTGACGACACGTACCGGCTTCACCTTCCCAACCGTTCACCCATGTATACCGTGCGCGAAGTCGAGAGTGTACACGCGTTATTGCTCGCTTTGGTACAACTGGCACGTCGAGTCTCTGAGCCAGGCATTCACTATGCCTCCTTGATGACAACGCTTTTCAAGTATGTGCGCGACGTCGGGAAAGGTGAAGATACATATGATGAAGCCGACGTTCTGCAATCCGCTGAGCGGTGGCTGCGCGGACATAACCCGTCATCTCTTATTTGTGCAATACCGGATGCCTCTGCTGTGGCCCTCCCTTCCATGTATCGTGAATGCGTCGTACCGGCTCATGTCGTCATCCCCATAGGTGGGTCCGCAGTCACGGTCTTAGGCCGCTGTGGGCGTAAAGGTTCCTCGGATTCAACGGTAGTCGGCGATGAAGACTTAGATGAAGTTGGGAAGGAGAAGGATGGTTGAAGATTGGCGACAAAGGTTAGGTCGACAGTACGGGTTTGCTGCGTGATTCAGGTCTCCATCTTGCTTCATCTTTGATTTCAGATTTCTTTTCCAATTTCTCCTATATGTTCTCCTGGTATGTTCGTTATATGCTCTCCTTCAATAACCGTATTTGCTTCTCGCGTACTCGTATGAGATGGCCCTCTCTTGTGTACGTATACTTCTCAAGTTCCGAGTTTATATACACACGAAGTTGATCGTGAATGTTCTAAACTTCTGACCTTCCAAATTAAAACACTTCTCAGCCCCGGTCGATCGTGTTGATCGCAATCGATCGCGTGCGCACTGTTGTGAGTCGTCAACTCGTTCAATTGACCAGGAACTCAGTACTCAAGTCTTGCTACAATCCGTAAAACTACTCTGCGGCAAGACATCGAACACAATGGTAGCACAAGACGTAGTTGTGGTCGGATTTGGAGGTTTGTTCATTGTGCAATAAATATTCTTGACTCGCGCAATCTTGAGCTTACGACTCGGACTGTTTCCACTTACTCGTGAGGCAGCCATTGGCTCATTCTACGCTTATGCATTGGAGAAGTCAGGCAAGGCGCGAGTTACAGCTATTTGCAGGCATGTACTAAACCGATATTAATACACGATCGTAAAACCGAACTGACTGTAAACAGATCAAACTACGATGTTCTGCAGCGTAAGCACGCTCCTCCGATATGGAGAGGCGATTAGCCCTTAGAGAGCTATGATTCTCCACATTACAGAGCATGGCCTCGATATCATCTCAGATCGACTGGGAAAGGCACAAGGATGGAAGCCGCACAGAAGTGTGTTCTCTGATATATTCCCGGTTGAGGATTTGCTCATCATCTCCCCCGAGCTATAGTTGTACGGTCCATCGAGGAAAGTGCGGATAGGAACTACTCCTTCATTGTTTGCGCGACCAAGTGCGTCCCTGAATTGAATAAGACCACCGACATCCTCTCCCCTCTCCTCGAGAAGCTAACACAATCGCCCGAGACTGCGATCGTCCTTCTTCAGAACGGAATTGGCATCGAAGATGATGTATTAGATTGGCTGGCACAGCGCAGTTTGAAGAATATCGTCCTATCCGGTTGCGCATGGGTCGATACCACCGCTATTGATGGTGGACGAACTATCACTCAGTTTGGAAATGAACGACTAGTTTTAGGATACCATCGACCGCCCACATCTACGGATGCTACACCATCAACTACTTTTTCGAAAGACATTGCACGAGAGAAATTGGACACGTTTAGCGATATCTTGAAGGCAAGTGGTGCAAATGTTGAGCCCGTTGCAGATATGGACGCGGCCAGATGGCGCAAAGTTCTTTGGTAATTCCGTCATCCTTTCGCTGGTATATATAATCACTGCTGATCGACGGATCTGCGAGTCAGGAATGCCTCGTTTTCAACCATCTGTACATTGACGAGAGCCAATGTTGGGGATGTTCTGGCGGTCGAGCCTGCACGGAATGCACTCTCAGACGTCATGTTGGAGGTGCTTGCGGTTGCCCGAGCATCCTTGTCACCAGAGTCTGCATCGTTGCTACCAGATTCGGTTGCTCAAGATATCATCAAAAATGAAAATCCCAAGTCTGTCTTCAAGCCTTCGATGCTGGTTGATTTGGAAGCTGGTCGGCCGATGGAGATAGAGGCTATTGTCGGTGGGGTCCTCAAGAGAGCAAAGAATGCTGGTGTGGAGGTACCAAAGCTAAAGCTCGTCTACGCAGGGCTGAGTGTAATACAGGCAGGGCTCTTGAAGAAAAGGTATGCCAGTGCACGTGTGTAGACTCCGATATATCTGAATAGTCAAGTCGACTCGGAGATCATCAGGTTCGTGACTCGTCAACGTCGTGAATGTCGTTGCACGCAACTGTGATGTGCATGCAACATTATCATAGTAAAGAATCAAGTATGAAGCGGAACGTGTCCAGGTATTTCAGAGACTCGGAACTTCAAGCTTCAAACCTGATGCTTGATGCAGCTGCGTGAGCTCGAGTCTAAGTACTGAGTTAGAATATGTGTGACTCTGAGACGTTGAAGAGGGTCTACAGATGTCAGATGCGCGGATCTAATCTAATCTGTTGCCTACAAAATTTGGGCGCCTGTGCTTGGGTCCCCTCAAGAGGATAGGAACGTCTGCATTTGTCCTCCACTCTGCACTTCGGGCCTCTGGCCTTACAACTCGCTATGGTCTCGTCCACAGTTCATGACCCATTAACGATAAACCTGAAGTTGCAAACCCAAAACGTGTTGGGACAGATTCCGACGGATTCCCCTTATGCAACACGCTTGAAAACGGTCACTTCGCGCTCGGAGTTGCTTCAAGTGCTTTCAGAACTCCTGGCAGTCCCAGCACTCACATGGACCATTGCTACCGCTTTCCGACCTATTCTTCTTGATCTGTGTGCTAGATGGTTGCAGGACGGTGGCGACGAAGTAGATAGGCTGGAGGCACTATGCTTGCTCCTGGAAGTACATCCAGAAATCTACTCGTGAGTTTTGCATCTTGTCTTATTTGACCGCTAGCTGGAGCTACATATGGCAGAATATTCTCTGCATTCACGCGACGGTATCAAAATGGACCTTTGGATTTCATAGAATCGGTCGAATCCCCATCATCCATTGACTGTCTATTACTTCACCGACTCTTGTTGGCCTACTACCGTATCCTCCAAGCGAGTCGCACTTTCCCTCAAAGTCGTTTCTGGTCATTGGAGCCCCTCGCCAAATTGATTCGTTCATCTCATCCAGATTACGGTGTACGCTTCCTCGCTATCCGGTGTTACGCGTTGCAGTCCGGCATGATGGAGGGGGACCGAGTGAAACTGGAGCAAGAAATCATTGGAGAAGTCGAAAAAGTTGACTGCCCGATTCTCTATGGATCGTTGATAGACGGCAGTCCGAATTACCTCGACGGGTGGATCATGCCCCTCGTAGAAGCCCAGAGAGTAGTTGACGCGAGAAACTCTCACCTAGAGCCCCAGAGTTATTACTCCGTAGAGGGCGCAGACTCAATAGAGCCTATTCATCCCGCTGAATTGAGGTTAGCTTCAATTTCCTGGATACCTGATGTCTTGCTGACCATTTTCACCAGTCCTAACATAGTGAATATACATGGTATATTAATGTATTGTCCGTCGGGTCATTCATCCCCGAACACAAAACTAATCCCTACGCCTACTGTCGCTGAGGCCCTTCGTACCCTCACCTCGTACGTATCTATGGGGTTACCTATCCTCCTGACGTCTAGCCCATCTGCTGGGAAATCCCTGTTACTGTCTTACCTTGCGTCCGTTCTCTATCCCAACGTGCGGAACCAAATAGTTACTATTCACTTGGCCGACACATCTCTCGACCCTCGCTCTCTCCTGGGCTCATATGTTTCCTCGACAACGCGCCCCGGAACATTTGAATGGAGGGCAGGCGTGCTTGTCCGCGCAATGAGGGAGGGAAAGTGGGTGGTCTTCGAGGATATCGACCGGGGCAGTAACGAAGTCCTCGGACTGATCAAGCCTCTCGTCGAGTCTCTCGGTGTCGACAAATGGATTGGAGGACGCGCCAGGATGGAAGTCCCTAACATCGGCCTCGTAGAAGCGGAAGAGTCCTTTGCAGTGTTTGCTACGAGGTCCTGCAATCCGCTGCGCGATGGGAAATTTCCTCAAGCTGCCTTCTTCGGCGTCCAAAAGTTCCAGGAGATGACTGTCGCTTCTCCTACACATCAAGAACTTCGTACCATCATAGATGCGCAGTTTCCTAGACTGGCTGGGGTGGCCAGCGAAGGCATCATTCGTATGTGGGAGGCAATCCGTAACATAGGAACTGCTGCTTCTACGCGCGAAATCGGGTTGCGCGAGTTGGAGAAACTCTGCCAAAGAATCGACAATCTCCTGCCTTCCAATTACGAGGCTATGGATTTGGATGAGCATCCCGAGCAAACACTCTTGCTGACTACCGCCTTTCCGAACCCCAACCTTCGAGAGGATATCCTCTTCGAAGCTCGAGACGTTCTTTTTGGAGCCGGGGCCACGACTTCTACCGCAAGAGCACACCTGGATGCCATCGCCTCCCTGGTCGCAGAGCATCTCGCTTTGACTCCGGAACGTCGGGATTGGGTCCTCGGCGGGAAGATTCCTGAATATCACCTCGAAAAAGACATCAATGGTGCCGTCAACGCCGTGTCTCTCGGGCGTACACGTCTTGTCGCCAACCCCGAACAAAAAGACGTGATGCAAGCCAACTCGCGACCATTCGCTCTGCACAAGCCTGCAGTCCTGCTAATGTCGCGAATCGCTACTGCAGTCTCTCTCAACGAGCCTGTCTTACTCACAGGTGAGACAGGTACTGGTAAAACCAGTGTTGTGACCCATTTGGCGGCGTTGTTGCGCAAGCCTCTCATCGCGTTGAACATGTCGAATCAGACGGAATCATCGGACATCGTTGGTGGGTTCAAGCCGGTCGACGCGAGGGTACCTGCTTCCGATTTACAAGTCCGTTTCTTGGATCTATTCGGAGGTACTTTCAGTCGTAAGCGGAATGCCAAGTTTGAGGAGTCCGTACGCAAGGCCGTCCAGGAGGGGAAGTGGAAGAGAGCGGTCGCGTTGTGGCTCGAATCCGCCAAGATGGCTAAAGAGAGAATTCAGGCGAGAGCTGTTGATGATTCTCAACCGTGAGTTCATCCCACTGTTATTGTTCTGCAAATCCTGATCCCATTCGTTAGACAACAATCGAGGGAAGGAGAAGGGCCGAGGAAACGCCGGAAGACAGACCATCAAGAGTTGAATGTATCTGAAATGGAGTGGAGTAACTTTGAACGAGATGTCCGTACATTCGAGTTGCAACACGTACAGGGCAACGGGAAGTTTGCGTTTGGGTTCGTTGAAGGTCCGCTCGTAAAAGCGTTACGCGCCGGGCATTGGTAGGTGAAGTAAACAGAGAGCTCGTCACGCTATACTCAATCTCTCTTTGTCAGGATCCTTCTCGATGAAATCAACTTGGCTAGTTCGGAAACGCTGGAGTGCATTTCTAGCCTCTTGCACGGTCCTACGGCATCCATCACGCTCACTGAGCAAGGCTCGCTGGAGCCGGTTCCGAGACATCCAGAATTCAGGTTGTTCGCGTGTATGAATCCAGCGACTGACGTAGGCAAGAAAGACCTTCCCCCCAATATTCGGTCTCGGTTTCTAGAAATCGACGTTCCTCCCCCTGACGCGGACAAAGAGACTCTCCTTAGCATCGTCAATCAGTACATTGGACCATATGCGGTTGGTGACAAAGCTGCGGTCATGGATGTAGCGGAATTCTACACTTCAGTGCGGCAGCTGGCCGAACGGCGGGAAATTGCAGATGGATCTAATCATAGACCGCACTTCAGCATGCGAACACTAGCTCGTGCTTTGACATTTGCTGCTGACCTGGCCAGTGCTTACTCACTGAGACGAGCATTATGGGAGGGTTGTTTGATGGCGTTCACTATGGTACTTGACGAACCAAGCGCGAAGACCGTGACTACGTTGGCGCAGAAGTACATCCTATCCAACGTACGAAATCCACGCTCATTGCTTGCAAAGGAACCCTCTCCTCCCACTCCCGCGGACCAGTACGTCAAATTCGGCCCGTTCTATCTCGAACGAGGGCCGCTTCCTGAAGATCCTGTCGAAGACTATATCATGACTCCATCCGTTGAGCAGAAACTCATCGACCTCGCGAGAATCATTGTTACTCGGCGTTTCCCTGTTCTCATCGAGGGCCCCACGTCAAGCGGAAAGACGAGTTCGATTGAATATCTTGCTAAGCGCACTGGCCATCGCTTCGTTCGAATCAACAACCACGAGCATACCGATATTCAAGAGTATACTGGGACGTATGTCTCCGACCCTGCTACTGGCAAGCTCATCTTCCGCGATGGCCTTCTCGTTCGTGCTCTTCGCGAGGGCCACTGGATCGTACTCGATGAACTCAACCTTGCGCCCACGGATGTGCTTGAGGCTCTTAATCGACTGCTGGACGATAATCGAGAGCTTGTTATTCCTGAGACACAGGAGGTAGTTAAGCCCCATCCTCATTTCCTGCTGTTCGCCACCCAGAATCCTCCTGGTCTGTACGCGGGACGTAAAGTCCTGTCACGTGCCTTCCGCAATCGTTTCCTCGAAGTCCACTTCGAAGACGTACCTCAGGGCGAATTGGAAACCATTTTATGTCAGAGGTGTCGTATCGCACCCTCTCATGGTCAGCGTATTGTCGCCGTGTTCCAGGAGCTTCAGAAACGTCGGCAATCCAGTCGAATCTTCGAGAGTAAACATGGCTTCGCGACTCTTCGTGATCTCTTCAGGTGGGCTGGCAGAGATGCCATCAGCTATCAAGAGCTTGCCGACAACGGGTACATGCTTCTTGCTGAACGTGCTCGTCGACCCGAGGACAAACTCGTCGTCAAGGAAGTCATCGAATCCATCATGAAAGTGAAAATCTCGGAGTCCGAACTGTACAACTTCCGTGATACTGGCCGGGATCTCCAGTCATATCTTGGTTGCCCATTACCTCCGGAGTCGCGTATCGTGTGGACGTCCGCCATGCAGCGTCTCTTCGTTCTCGTCGCTCGGGCCCTTCGATTCAACGAGCCGGTCCTACTCGTAGGTGAAACAGGGTGCGGGAAGACTACGGTGTGTCAGCTGTATGCGGAAGTTGTGTCAAAGCACCTATACGCGGTAAACTGTCACCAAAACACGGAAACGGCTGACCTCATTGGTGGTCTGCGTCCCATGCGGAATCGTAATGTTATCGAGGGTGAAATCATCCGTGAGGTCCACGATCTCCTCGTGCAACTGGGCGAATCCATCCCAGTTACTGATGCAGCGTCCGCTGGTTCCACGGTAGACCGACTGCTAAAATCCGGGGAGCTTGACGAAACTCGCCGTCAACAAGTGCACAAGTTACGCACGAAATGCCGACAGCTGCAAACCATGTTCCAATGGTATGACGGTCCGTTGATCGAAGCCATGAGGAAAGGCGACGTTTTCCTGCTTGACGAAATATCGTTGGCAGATGATTCCGTTTTGGAGAGACTGAACAGTGTTCTGGAGCCTAGTCGAACTGTCGTGTTGGCGGAGAGAGGCGACGATGACGCGGATGCTGCGGCGGTGAAGGCTCACGTCGATTTCAAACTCATCGCCACGATGAACCCAGGTGGTGATTATGGCAAGAAAGAACTTTCACCTGCGTTGCGCAATAGATTCACAGAGATATGGGTTCCTGCTGTATCAGCTCGTCAGGATTTCGAGCAAATAGTTGCGAGTCTCTGGCAGCACGAGGAACTCTGCAAGTACACCGCCCCGGTCCTCGACTTCGCCGAATGGTTAGGTGGCAAGCTGTCGGACCCTTCAGCTATTACTCTTCGTGATATTTTGGTATGTGCCCAGTTCGATTTTGCACAACCAAAACTAAGATCGAATGCAGGCCTGGGTGAACTTCTCCAATGCCGTGTTCTCGTCACATAACAATCTCTCTGCCGACGAGATCTTCGTAAGTGGTCACATCAAAATAAAATTGGCGTGAATTAGACTTATGGAAACACACCCCAGCATCACGCTGCCCGGCTCACATTCTTGGATGGACTGGGATCCCTCCCTCAGTTAGCCTCCTACTCTAAAAGGGCCATCGATTCGTTGAGACAAGATGCAATCGCTCGTCTGCAGGAGATCCTACCCGTCAAAAGGACTGCAGCTTCTGATACGAAGTATGACAGTGGAGGTGCTGGATTGGTCCAACTGGGGGCATTCGCTATTCCTCGAGGACCAGAGCCTACCACTCTTCAGATGTTCAGTCTGGAGGCGCCAACTACACGTGACAACGTGGCACGAGTGGTCAGAGCATGTCAACTCCCGAAGCCCATCCTACTGGAAGGCAGCCCAGGGGTTGGAAAGACTAGTCTCGTCACGGCGCTTGCGAACATGTGTGGCTACAAGCTCTGTCGCATAAATTTGTCAGATCAAACCGATATCATTGACCTCTTCGGCTCAGATCTGCCAGTCGAAGGCCAAGGCCCTGGCCAGTTCGCTTGGAGGGACGCTGAATTTCTGAAGGCAATGCAGGAAGGGCAGTGGGTTCTACTGGACGAGATGAACCTTGCGCCACAGGCTATTCTGGAAGGTCTGAATGCTGTCCTCGACCATCGAGGAAGCGTTTTCATCCCCGAACTTGGTCGAACGTTCACAAGACATCCTTCCTTTCGTATCTTCGCCGCCCAGAACCCTTTGCATCAAGGCGGTGGTCGCAAGGGATTACCGAAGTCTTTCCTCAATCGATTTACAAAAGTCTATGTCGAGGAGCTCACCAACGAGGACGTATTACTGGTAGCCCGTGGTCTATTCCCAGAAATTCCCTCGGCAACTCTGCAGAGAATGACAGAATACACCTCAACGCTGAACGAAGAAATTATGATTAAGCGTAGGTTTGCTCGCGACGGCGCGCCTTGGGAGTTCAATCTTCGCGATGTCATTAGATGGGGTTCTTTGGTTCGCAACTCAGGAGCCTTCACGGATCCCGGAGAATTCCTCTCGGTTGTATTCTTGCAACGTTTCAGGACGGTGACTGACAGACAATGCGCAGATCAATTGTGGAACAAAATCTGCGACAAAGATACATCCAGAAGCATCGTTCGCGCGTCTATAACTCCCTGGCTCTTGCAGGTCGGACATTCTGATCTGCAACGGGTAGGCTATTCTTCATCCTCCTTACGCCCGGGACGTTTGCTGCCCACTTTCCTTCCGGCAATTGAAGGCGTCTCGACATGTTTGAAGAATAATTGGCTAGCAATCCTTACTGGGCCACATGATTGCGGCAAGTCGTCTCTGGTGCGTGCTCTAGCACATATGACAGGGCATCCCCTTCGCGAGATAGCTGTCAGTAGTGGCACAGATACCAGCGACATTCTGGGGAGCTTTGAAGAGGTTGACCAACGCTCCCGAGTGCTGCAAATCCTAGAATCCTGCTTTGCCATATCCCAGCGACTTTCAGGATCCTACGACGGTTTCAAGAGGGACTTTACTAAGTGTCATCATCAGTTGCTCAAATGCATCGCAGACGTACGCTATGGAGGCTCGCTCGAACATGTACGCTCTGCTGTGTTGGACATCTTTCAGCAATTACAGCAGATATCAACCCCTTCTTCTGCGCTGTTAACACGACTCCGGGACGATATGTCCACCTTGCTTCATGTACGCTCAACCGCAAGTTTCGAATGGGTAGATGGACCACTTGTCAAGGCCGTCAAAGACGGGAGCTGGTTGTTACTGGACGGTGCGAATCTCTGCAATCCCTCAGTACTGGACAGGCTGAATGCGCTCTGTGAATCTGGTGGCTATCTTGCGTTGAATGAACGAGGTCCAGTAGACGGACAAATTCAAATTTTGACGCCTCATCCCGACTTCAAGCTTTTCATGACTGTGGACCCTCGGCATGGGGAACTTTCGCGTGCCATGCGGAATCGTGGAATCGAAATCACTATACTCCCCAGCTCCAACGCCGACACCGACAAGGCTATCCTGGACCATTCGCGTCTTCCTTCAGGTTACCAAGACCTACACGACGAGATGTATCTACAGTACGAATTAATGCGCAGAGGCATTTCTCTCGAAACGAGTCATCCTGTGTCGGAATACCCTCTAGCCCGTTTGCTGGGAGAGGATTCAGCCTCGGCATACGCTATAGAGTTGTGCCCTTCGTTGTGTGTCGAGAATGTCTCGCTGCTACCTCGAATCAATTTCGCAACACACAGCGCAGCACCTTTGTGGCTTCCGGTGCTCATAAGGTTTCTATCTTATGCTTCCGCGAACAAGCCTGCATTGAGGGTCGAGTACGATTCCGTCTCAACACTCCCTCTTTCAGATACCTATGCATTGTGTGTGTCGATCCGGAACGAAGTCGCACATGAATGTAATCTATCTCAGGAGATACTTCTTGCACAGGTTCGTCCGTCATCTCTGTATCAGTAAACTTTGAACTCAATGCAAACCTTCGGTCAGCCCCTGGATCTCTTCCTCTTCCGAGTACCTCTGCATCAAGTAGAAAGCACATACGATAGCCGCCGCATCAGCAATGCTCTGTTGTTGCGATTACATGCGTCAATTCAGCTATTGAAAGAACAGCTCTCCGCTTGCTCGGTCACTCCACAATCTGACCCATCATGGCAGGACGACTCACAAGCTACCATTCATTCTCGCGTGAAATCCGAGTCAGTCGCAGTTCTACACTGCGTCATAAGGGCCAGTCAGTCTACACATACCTCGGTTCGTATTCACGAAAAGAAGGTGTGTACGAACTTCTTGCATCCCTATTCCGTCTGACCGCCAGTTCTTATGATAGCTTTCCTTGCTTCTCCGACTTCTTGGTTACTCTCGTTACCTTGCTGAAGTGATATCGCAAGACGCGATCGACTATTCTGCTATGCAGGCGATCTTGCCAATGTATACAGAATCTCTCCACGAAAGCATAGACGCCTTCGCCGATGTAGCAGCTCACATTCAATCTCTGAGCCAATGCCTCTCGCTCTCATCAGGCGCAGGGATGACTGCGCTTTGGGCAGGTCTAAACTATAGCATCAGCAATAGAGTGGAATGGTTAGACTTGTCATCCATGGATGTCGCCGCATCAACGGCTTCCCCTGGTATGTCTTGGAACATGTCCGTTCACAGCACGTCGTAACTTATCCGCGTGCCTTTAGAGCTAAGAAGGAACATCCTGGAACTCATTGCACTCAGTACGGTGCCGCAGGCATTTGGCATTGAGGAACAGCGCGAGATTATGGCGTTGAGAGATAGATTGCATCAGGTTCGTTCATCGATTGTTGCTAAAGACCCGCTGGTGGTACTGAGATGCGTTTTTTTAGCACCATCACGATCGCACCTCCCAGCACGAGATTCAGGAAGATCTTCTCCTACTCTTGTCAGAATTGGGTATTCTAGCTGCGCTCTCGCCAAACGATAACGTCGCGTTACCAGAAGTATGTTGTCTATGGTACTTCTGAGAGTTTATATCGTTGACGGTTCAATAGATCTTGATAGATACTCGGTTGCGCATTGCTTGTAGTAAATCTCGCGTACCTCTCCTCCGCTTGGCACCATATATCCATCTTCAATGGGCGACGCGAAGCAATCATTGTATGTGTCGGAAACTGCTGTTCATGCCACATCACTCAAAGATTTAAATAGCCATACTGCCTGCAGTAGCCTTACTTCACAAGGGATGGCATGAAGCAATCTGGAGTACAGTATCCGTTGGAGAGGTGCGCTATTTACCCCCTCACTCATATGATCCTTGATTGTTGACACCCCGTTCTAGGTAGATGGTCCAGCCGTGATCTGTATCCCGATAGAACTGCATGATGTATTGTCCCTATGGTGAGGGCATTGCTCTCGTTCAATCATCCCTGATTACAAATTGATGTTCGATGACAGCGATCGGAAAGGTCGAAGCTTGCGATCCCTCGACATGTACAAAGCAACTTTACAGGATAGTTTGAGCGCTCTGCCATTGCGCATGAGACGCACAAGCCGTGTTGAGGAAGTAGCATGTTTGCTTGTTCAGTCATTCCTGATGGTACGCTCTGTCCTTCTGAGCCCAAGTTCTGCCGATTGACCCGTCATAGATTGTCTCGACATTCCACTTGGGTGTCACAGGAGATGACGCACACGATACCACCATTGCTAACGGGAATTGGCGCGCAAGTTTGTCTGGAATCCTTACACTACTGGCTGACTCTCGTCCGGGCCCTCTCCCCGATGCTCATCAACTACACACGCGACGCCCTCTCGAGACCCTGTTGCAGCTGCCCGCAGATGCCACGTCTACAGGCTTGCTCAGCCAACTTGGTCGGTGCTGGCTTTCTCTTGCGCAACTCCTCGCCCATCTATTCGTTCCAACGACACCAATTGATCCTGCCAGGATCGAAGAGTGCTTGTGGAACTACTGGAACGAGGAGAGAGAATACCTTTTGGACGAGATCAGACGCCACGTTCGTCTAGAGCAGCGCATCAGCGGACAGGACGAGAACGGCACGATCACGTTTTTATCGAATTTGCTCCAGAAATTGCCTACTGAGGGTCGTCAGGAGGCACGCCACCACACACGCAGAGACCTATCCCGCCTGCAAACGTACTGGTCTGAACTCAATCAGTTCTTCGAGCATGTCGTTTCACCGGGTCGCATCGTGACCCTTGTTTCGAGCTTTGAGTCGTCGGACGATGCTGGCAAGTCGCGAGAACATGTCGTGCAAGAATCAATCCTCGCGTTTTGTCAACGTCTTTCCACTCTATATGCGGATTTCTCCGACATCAATTTGCCGATCCAGCTTGCCCTCTATTACCTTAAGTTTGGAGTTCGCATCATGCGTCATGCTTCCACTCCTGAGGGGGAACCAGCCCTTGTTGGATACGGGTTTGCTACTGCTGCATACCCTAGTGTCCTCTCCGCCGACCAACTTTCCGCACAGGGCAGCAGCGATGCAACCTCGCCCACATTCTCCGGCATCCACACCAAGTTATGCGCTATCTGGTACAAGGTATCCGCTGGATTTGCGATGGAAACCCTGCTGCCGATGCTGGATACGCTCTACCAGCAAGCTTACGGTTTGTGGGCTATTGATCGTGTTCGGGATGAGGAGAGGGAGAAACAGGCGCAGTCGTTGTATCGCCAGCGGACGACCGATCATGTCAACCGTAGCGATGCAGAATTGGAGGAAGAGGAATTCCTGGAAATGTTTCCCGAGTTCGAAGATATTCTAGAAGAGGGGCGCAATCAGGACACGTCGTCGAAACCTTCTAGACTGATTAGCCCCGAGCATATCAGTCTGTTGGTGGAGGTCCATTACAGACTTTTCAGCCACCCACGGGCTACTGTGATGGAGTTGAATTGCGCTGAAGGATTTGCAAACACACGGGAATTGGCTTTACGAGAAGCCATCATACCTGATATTGCTAGATATCCCGAAACGCTGGACTCAGTGAGCATCCCATACCAACTTGCTCTTGTCCGCCGCAGATTGGACAGCCTAGCCACTCGCACCGACGCCCGCAATGTATCCGGACATCCATATAACTTCTATCACGACGAAAACATCCCTGAAGCGAGGAAGGCCCTAGCAGTCATTCAAAAGGTCGCCCGTCGTTTGCAGGATTTGATACAAGAGTGGCCTGACCAGATGGTTCTTCAACATCTCCTCACTCGAGCAGAAGCGATTCTCAACCTCGATCTCCGTAGTTCGCTGGCCAGTCTTCTGTCTGCACTTGAACAATTCTTGCTCAAAACCGAGGATTGGGAGATGTATGCGAATAGAGAAAACAGTCTCAAATCTTACCAGCAAGAGCTCGCCGCTTTGATCGTCGAATGGAGAAGATTGGAACTGAGTACCTGGAAGGACCTCCTGGACAGTCAAGCGATGTCATTTGCGAGGGAGACGTCGGAGTGGTTCTTCCGTCTCTATGAACTTCTCGTCCATGGTGCTGTCAACGCAGTCCACGACTTGTCTTCTGACGAGGACACTACTGCTGCCTATCTGGATAACGTGGTCGACCTACTTAGTGACTTTCTAAAGGCAGGGCCCGTTGGACAATATTCCGCCCGCTTGACACTGCTTGCATCGATGGAAGCCTACTTATTGCTCCTATCAGGGTATCAAGAACAGCGCATTGCCTCGATACTACATCGTGTGCACCGCATCGTCTGCTCTACTCGTCAATACTTCCTGCAATACGAACCTAAGGTGTTAGCTGGCCTCAAGGAACAAAGATCGGGGTTGGAGAAGAACATCCGGGAATTCATCAAACTAGCGAGTTGGCGCGACATTAACGTTCAAGCATTGAAGCAGAGTGCTCAGAAAACGCATAGAATGCTCTTCAGGAATATACGCAAATACCGCGAGATTCTACGACAGCCAGTCATCGATCTCCTGGCCCCTACGTCAGCATTCGAGCATGACACTCGCCTCACTGCTATTCCCGCTATTCCCTCGCCGAGTACGATTGAGCTCGAACCTGTCACTGAATTCCCACAACCGGTACAATCTTCGGGGAAACCGTCATATCTCCTCCAACTCACGAGAACATATGCCAATTATAAGGGGCATCTTGAGCAGGAGCTTCTTCCCTATGCTCGATCCCAAGTGGTAGAGCATCTCGATAGCTTGGCGGAGGAGATTATTGGAACCGCAAAGGCTCTCTCGTCCACAACGCTCCCTGCAGGGCTCGATGCCGCTAGACGCAGCAAGGTTATGAAAAACCTGTTGACACGAAAGAGGAAGGCGTGGTCAGATTTGTTGAAAGAACTGAAGCGCGCCGGTCTCGCTCCAAATGTCAAGCCCGAAATTCTCGCCCAAAATCAGAGTATGAGGTGGCTTCGCGAGCAGCCACTGATATCTGGCAGCGATATGCCTGCGTCTGCTTGTAAAGTGGAGGAGTATTTCCAAAGGCTTCTCGGTGCAATGCCGGTATTGCGGTCGTCATTGTCCACCCATCACTCGGATCTGTCTACTCGGGAGCTGCAGCGTGGGGTGATGTTCCTGGAATCGAGTATTTCCTTAGCAGTTCGCGCAAGAGCATGGTACGTCTGATGTTGTTATACAGCGCTGACTGAAGCTGATACTTTGTGCAGTTTCGCCGAAGCCTGCAGCAAACTAAACCGTCTGCGGAATATGCGTGCTCGCCTGAAGCAACTCCTCGAATGCTCTACTATAGACGCGATAGGTCACAGCGCCTTGGAGTGCATCGAGAGTACCTGTAACACCGCCGCGGGACTATCAGATGCGTTGCGGGAAATCACTGCTGACGTGCAGTATATGCAGTCCCAGGAGATAGCGAAAATACCCGATGGTTTCTTTACGGATCTGCGCTCCGCACTAGATGCTGTCTGTTCCAAGCAAACAGCACTGAGGCAGGCAAAGCAGCAGATACAATTGACGCAAACGCCTATTCTATTACGCAGTATGTGTTCATCCGTTGTTACCTGTTTTCGTTCTTATTCTAATCAATGTCCAGACGAAGCGGAAATCATTTCTTCTGCCAACGAAGTCTTCGACAGTGTATCCGCCAAATTGACCACATGGCTTCGTGAACTTCCAGACCTTCGTCACTTCATCCACCCAGTGACCGCTTGGCTTTCAAATCGCATACGGATTTCAACCTCGAAAAACATTTCTAACACCGTAGACTGCGATGAAGACTGCATCATCGAACCGCTACTGCTGTCTGTCCAGTCTCTGCTTAGCGCCTCCAAGTCTATGCCTTCTCCTTCTGGCAACGATATTACTGCAGAAGCTCCGGATGGCTATATTCGTGACGGTATACGACAAGTATCTGCCATTACTACGAAACTCGATCTGGACAGACTCTCAAATGAAATCGACTTGGCAGTCCAGAAGCTGGCTACACTGAAGGAGACGGATGTTCAAACCTGCGTGCGGCGGTTCCTACCTTTCCTCACCGGCTTTGTGGCCTTCGCAGATGTGCAGGTGCAGGCACAAGGCGAGTGGACACGAGCTCTTTTCAAGCTAAACCATGTGCTCTGTAATATCATGAGCACATTGGCTCGAGAAGGGTTCTGTCAGCCTCAGGAGACGGAGGAAGGTGATGGCAATGGGGACGAGGAGGGGGGAAAGCAGGCCGAAGGACTGGGATTAGGCGAGGGTACTGGAAAGGAGAATGTGAGCAAGGAGATACAGGACGAAAGCCAAGTTGAGGGTTTGCAGGGCGAAGATGGACAGGATGAAGATCAGGACGTGGAGAGGGCCGACGAAGGAAATGCTATCGAGATGAGCGAAGATGTCGGAGGGAAAATGCAGGACGTTGAGGATACTGCTGGTGAGGAGGGTGACGAAGAGGAAGAGGAAGAAGATGAGATGGACCCGGACGATGCGATGGGTAACCTGGACGCAAACGACGAAACTGCGATCGACGAGAAGCTCTGGGGCGACGAATCTGGCCCACAGGATCAGACCGAACAGTCGAAACAGGGCGGTCAAGATGATTCAAAGCAACAGAGCAGCAAGTCGGAGATGGCCGCCAAGGACGACAAGCCGGAGAAGAACAGCCAAGGAAAAGAGGAGAAGCAACCAGAAGGTGATCCGAACCAGACATCAGAGGACGCGGATGTCGAGGAAGCGGTACCGGAAGAGCCAGAGGATGCAGGAGCTGAAGGTGCACCGATGGACGATCATGTGCCAAACACCGACATCCTCGATTTGCCTGACAACATGGACATGGACGCAGACCTGGGGAAGGACTCCCAGGAACCTGATATGGACATTGATGATACAGATATGGGAGACATGGAGGACGTCGAAGATGCACCGGAGGCCGATAGGGAAGATAGGGAAGACAATCAGGACATCGAGATGGGTGACCAGGGCGGCGAGGATGAAGAGCTCAACGCAGGAGAGGACAATCCCATGGCCCAAGACGGCGAACCCGAACCCTCTGAAGAGAACGCGGACACGGCAGTTGCTGAAGCAGACGTACACGGGGGCGAGGGTTCAGGTGATTCTCGGGCTGCTGCTAGCAATGAGACCACCGCCCAACCCGAAGCAGGAGAATCTGCTGACAAGGCTGACGGTCAAGGAGCAGGGGCTGCCGGGGACTCACAGAAAAACGAAGACGTTCGGGAGCAGGAGGATGGGTACGTCCTCTTCTTCTATGGTCGAACTCTAAAATTAACAGTATATCAATAGTCAATCGAAACCTTCGGAACGGGAGGTCGCTGCTGAGAACTCGCCGGTTGAGAATGCGGGCGACTCTGGCTCGTCGGGAACTAAAGACAGCGTCGCAGGTCCTTCCTCTCAATCAGCCATTCAGCAACTCTCAAGCAATCCAATGCGTAGCCTTGGAGATGCATTGCGCGAGATCGCACAAAGGTTCGATGAGATCCTGGAGGGTGACAGCTCGGATAAACCCCCGCAGGCCCAAGATCCCACTGCTGGCCAGCTCGAGTACGTTCAAGAGCATGATGACGCGGCCGACATGCAGGCCCTGGGCCCGGCTGGTCACGACGAAGTTGCGAAGCTGAATGAGCTAAAGATGGCTAACCAAGAAGCTGTCGATGATCAAAAGACGGCAGGAGTGGACGACCAGCTTCCATCGGACCCCAGTGATACTCAAATGCACCCCGATCGACAGCCTTTCAAAGCGGAGGAAGCAGGGCATGCTCCTCAGGAGGATGTCTCAGGTGCCCTGTTGCCATCCGACGTGCGCAAGGATGGTGCTTCCCATACCCCCAATGATGTTGACCAGCCAATGTCCGTCGACAACAGCCACTCCGCTGCGGATGATGATGAATCGAAGGACCCTGTAGAGAGACAGCTTCGTTTGTGGCAGGCTCAAGGTCAACCATCAGGCGAAGCCGAGCGCATCTGGCGTCTCTACGAATCCCTAACCCACGACTTATCCTACGCTCTCTGCGAACAACTTCGACTCATTCTCGAACCTACCCAAGCGACTCGATTGAAGGGAGATTACCGCACTGGCAAGAGACTCAACATGAAGAAGATCATCTCGTACATCGCCAGTGAATACACGAAGGACAAGATATGGCTTCGTCGTACTCGTCCAAGTCAAAGAGAGTATCAAGTACTCGTCGCTCTTGATGATTCTCGTTCAATGGCCGAATCACACTCGGTGCATTTGGCCTTCCAAACACTCGCCCTTGTGTCCAAGGCTCTCAGTCGTCTTGAAGTCGGAGACGTCGGTATAGCCAGGTTTGGCGAGTCCGTTGACATTCTACATGGGTTCGACCAAGGGCCCTTTTCCGACCAAGCAGGTACCAAGATAATGGATGCTTTCAAATTCAACCAGAAAGCGACCCAGGTCCTGTCGCTCGTGGAGAGAAGTCTGTCTTGGCTCGAGGAGGCTCGAGAGCGTCGTGCTGCTAGTTCATCAACTGCAGGAGACCTTTGGCAAATGGAAATCATCATTTCCGATGGTATTTGCCAGGATCATGACAAGTTGCGTACCATCTTGCGGAAGGCTGAAGAGCAACGTGTGATGGTCGTCTTCATCATTCTCGACTCTCTACACACTGGTTCCCCAACACCGGCTACGAGTGTCACCGCCGCCGAGTCACAAAAATCCATCCTGTCCATGAAGCAAGTCGCATACAAGGAGGTCGATGGTCGTCTGGATCTCACCGTCTCTCGATACCTTGATACTTTCCCTTTCGAGTATTACGTCGTCGTGCGAGACGTAGAGGCCCTCCCAGATGTATTGGCGAGTACTCTAAAGCAATTCTTCGAGAGGATTTCAGAGGAGTAGTAGAGAAAAACGTATCGATGTAATCTTCGTGTAATCCGTACTGTATCATTTAGATGTCCAGGGATATAAATCATCATCTAGCTAGTAGCACTACTGTACAAATCATGTCACCACTATTGTAGTTCAATTAAAAAAAATCACGATGATAGGAGTACCATTAGGGCCGTTAACGTCGGGAGGAAGGATGGGAATTGGCATGAATGTACGACAGCGGAACGAGCCACCCCCGGAATAAAGCAAAAGCTACCAGGGGGGTCAAAGAGCTTCGCACTCAATATTCGAGAGCAGATAGCAGTGGAAATGAAGCTGGGCATTTCCACTGGGGGCTTGCACATTGTGCGAGCTCTCGGATCGAATTCAAGGCGATACTGAAAGGTTGGAAACGTCACGTCTCATCGGGAAAGTTTTCGTGCTCTATGAACAGAAAACATGTTCAGCGACAAAGCAAAATGTAAAGAAGTAGACTGCACCTCATGGGGGCCCCGATCAGCTCACTGGCAGTGCTGTCGAAGTGTGAAGATGTTAAAACGCGAGAATAGGAGAATCCCATATATTAGAAATTCCAGAACGCAGTACTTGCAACACGGTATCAGCGTTACTGTGAAACTGGAAGCGTTCACCTATGGTGCACAAAGCTGGTGAACAAGAAGCAGAGGACTCAGGACACGACGTCAATGGCAGTTAGCGCTGGAAGGCGCCAAGGAAAGGAAACTTCGGTCAAGACCGGCCTTCGGGCAGGGTCCGGCCGGAGCTTCTCCGGACACTTGCTTGAAGCGGCAGCTTGACTAGCTTGGAGCGAACTCAGCATTCGTACGCGTATACTAAGTACTTACTGATGCACTGTAGCTAATTTCTTGAGTCGAAGTTAGGTCGTATCAAGCTTGTCAAGGGGTTCATATAAACTAAGGTACTGAAGTTTGTCCTTTCCGATCGCTACTACTCACCCCCGGTGCGCTGCGTGCTGCAAAATATTGATGTACGTCTGAACCACGCCCTATATACTGTATATCTATTAACGTTGAATCCACTAAACAAGGGCGCATTCAGTGAGACGGTTACTGAAATAGTAAGAGGATGATGGTACTGTACTCGCTCCCTTAGCAACATTCACTGTGAATGATATAATCAATCCGTGGCTAGAAATGTATGTCGTATGCGTACTGATTCACTTCCTCAGGAAGGTGAGTACGATATTGAATTTTTTCCATGCATATATAGAGAAGCACTTGCAGTCGAATTCGGATGTACTGCCTCATATGCGAGGTGTATCACACTTTGGACGGCTTCATATGACACAGTGTGGACAGAGGAAAGCGCGGGACCATGAAAGATTGCAATGCAAGGCTTTGAACAAATCTTGTAATCGTGAAGCTTCAACTACCCTCCAGCTTCAGGACGATGATCTAATACACGCAGATTATGTCTACCGCAAACAGCAATGCTTCAAACAATCCGATGTGTCTAACCCGCTTTCATCAGCACGGAACTTTCAATTCGGACAGGAGGTGCTATCGGGAAATTTCAGCTCGATTCCCCGGAATGAAAAGCTAGGAACAAAACCTTTGGGATATATACGCGAACAGGATCGCCGCTCCGACCCCGGTAATTTATACGACGACCCGGTCAATTGCACAGCACGAGGCCCGAGGTAGGAGCTGCCAGCCCATCCTCGCGTCCTTGACTCATGGCATTTTGGCCATGCTTATCTCGCGCGCGACCTCGACGTCTGTCATTGCTTTGTAGGGAATGTATGACCGAGGATCAAAAGCGCCCCTGGAACGTGAGGGCGAGTAACCCACATCGTGCATTACTGCAGCACGCCACAGTCCAGCGATGTCCGAATCCAGCGGGTCCTCGCAATCGCATCGACATGTTGGATCACGGGTGTACGCTCGGTGGAGGGGGAGGGTGCTGTGTTTGGAATCAATCCCCGAGGGATAACCTCCTGCCCATCGAACTCAATACGCGTATATTCGTATAGTCGACGCACACCATCGCCATATAGCTATCATGATACCCTGCGAGGCGAATACTGCGCCTCAACATGCGCATTTTCAGCGCCCCGATTCAGGAGTCTCCGTAAAACGCAATTGGTGAGTTCGCGCCTCTCTGCATTGCGCTTTGATGAATGGGGTAGTTCAAAAGATTAATAGACCGTTGTGTTCTAGTCCTTTCTCGATGTGAGAACGTCTGGGAGTCTGAGCTTATAAACCATATCTCCTAGAAGATCACGACGCATCATCCTTGAAGCGTTCCTCAACGTACAGGTCCACACCCACCGTCGCGTCTTCACTGTTCGTCCCAAATGCCTACTGCACCAATAGATGACAACGGGTCGTTCCTCCGTTATGCGGATAGTGGTCCTCCCGCGAAGGTCTACGAGCACCCTTATACTACGGTCGTCTTGATTCACGGAGTGTGCTATAACAACGGTGCGTTTGCCATGCATTCTCTGAACTGAGAGATGGTTGGTTCACGATTACCTCAGGTATCTTTGATAGAGTGCTCCCATTCGGCTCGGCTCAAAACCTTCGCATCGTCACTGTTAACCTACGCGACTACACGGGCTCGACGGCCTTGTCCGCGTTGGACCTCGAACGCCTCAATAGTGAGGACCCACGAGAAAGGCTCCTCTTTTTGCACGATAGAGTACAGGAGCTTGCGAGATTCTTGCTCTGGTTTATCGAGACGGAGAGCATCCCCCCTCCTTGCTCGGAGGCACATACGAGGGGCAGCGTCAATGGCGGTATCACCTTGGTCGGCTGGTCTGCTGGCAACCACCTTACAATGTGCCTTCTTGCATACGGGGCTGATATACTTCCCCAGAAGCAGAAGAACATTTTGCAGAAGTATCTCAAGTCATACGTCATGTTCGGTATGTCTTGTTCATTCTCGTTCACTCCTCGACTCTCGTGCATGGCCTGATGCCTAATGTAGAATCCCCATACCACATGGCTGGCCTACCTACCCAAAAGCTCGGCGATCAATACTTTTGTGCTATTGATGATCCCGCCTTGGACAAAAATCAATTTCTCGACGTACTCCCTACTTGGGTGTCGTCCTTCTATACCCACTCGAGGATCGTCCTTGATGCACTCTCCGGCATCTCACACGGAGCGACAATTTCGGCTCCGGTACAGTCTCTAACCGACGAAGAATTTCTCCAAGGACTTGCCATAATTCCAGATGACCCGGACGTACACACCCCCACAACTCTCAGCATTCCACCTGAAGTGATTGAATCTACCGAAGGCATTGCAAGATCGGACGTCCCGCTCATGTTGTTAGGACGAGACATCTATCACGACGTCTTTGAACGTGCTTTTTTCACTGGATACTCGTCAACTTTGAATGGCCAAGAGAACGGCTTTCATGATATACGAGCGAAAGACGGTTGGCTTCCCCAGGTCAGGGTTGAGGTAGTGACATGCGGTCGTAGCATTCCGATTTGTCTTTGGCATGCTTGGAAGTTATACCACGCCCTCCGCGAGACCGACGTCGATCACTCTGCGCATAGTGGATCTGGTAATGCCACAAATGCGAATGGCACTCACAGTACCCAAAGGAAGGTCAGATTCCATCTATGGCGAGAGTTCAATCATTTCGTATGTACCTTCCCAGCCATGCCTACGGTCGTAAATTGATGCCTTATGCCTGTCTCAAGCCCCATTGGGAAGAACCTTTTCAATTCGTTCAATCACTCGCAAAGCTGATATAACATGCAACGGGTTGTATCCGATGTGGCAAATTGAACGACGGCCAGGCCCTCCTTTCTGACCAGCTCACATACATCATATGTATTGTGATATTCTTTGCGTTACTGTCCTGCATTCACGCTTCCTACTGCGACACCGCCGTGTTCTGTGCGACACCGCCAACACCACGCAGAGCAGGGAGAGGAGGGCAGCGGGAAACAAAGGAAAAGGAGATGACGGTGGGGGATGATGTAGAGGGTGCGCCTAGTTCTATGTTCGCTAGATAGGGCTGAATCTGCCTTGCAAGAGTATCACATCGAACCTTGAACGTTTGAACATTAAGAACGAATAGTTTGCTAGGAGATGATGTCGAGGAGGTGACTTTCTTGAGGGCAAGTGTTTTCGGGTCTGGGCACGAGACCACAAGAAGGCTAATCGGAAGAGAGCTAAGTTCGGCGCCTGTTCGAGGAGAGAGACTGATCGCCGACTCACCTCCATTTCTCCCGAACACAAAGACTCTCGATCCTCACTTTTCCTAACCTTGCTCTAACATCGCTTAAGCAGTTGCATTCATCGACATGGGCCGCAGCGCGAAATTCCACAAGAAGGTTTGTTGAACGAACCTAAGAATATGTCCTGAGCTGAACAAGTGTTTCGATCAATTAGTTCAAGAAGAGTACTCTTCTGGGGACCGCTCAGCAGTCGTCAAAGCCTGTCGCAGCGGCTCCTGCGCCTCAAGAACAGAAGAAGCGGGCAGGCTTGAAGGCGAAGGCACATCGACGTAAAGACGGCAGCGAAGGTCATGTACTCGGCGGTGCCGACTATGTCGAGCTTCTTATGGGATCGCGAAGAAAGGCACGAGAAGAAGCTGCCAAGCTGCCTAAAGATCCTGATTCATGAATTGTAATACCAGGGAGAGCAGACTCTCGTATGTACCTATATCACCTGGCCGTCATGCATTGTAACCTGGCAGCATAACTGACAGTCTGACAGTCATCCCTTCTAGATGGAGCTACACTTTCTCACATCTCACATCTAATGGAGATCTCAACAAACACACAGCTCTCCTGTTGGGTGCTGTTGGCACACTCAATTTAAACAAATTGGTGAAGCCGAGGACGATTGCCCCAGGCCTCAGCATTGTAAACCGACGGAGATACCATCCAAGAACATCCTGACATGCTGACGTTAGTCAAGTGTGCATCCTATATACGAATGCCTTCCAAATGTACCACGTTTAACGGTACAGCATATACAGAACTATGGATACATTCGTTCCAAAACAATAATTCAACTTGCTTGACATGACCGAGACTTGTGAAGAGTTTTGAAGCGGGGTCGGAACGAAAGGGGTTTAGCAGCAAGAAAACAGCAGATGCATAAAACGCGGCACCGGTCACGCTCGTGAAGGTCATCCATCAAATACATGTACCTCAACAATTATCTATTTGTCACCGAAGATACAGACAAAGTTTGACTCTCCTTGGACGACTTGCGAGAGTGTTCAAGTGGCAGAACCCGGGGGGCAATACGTCCGCTATCAAACATCCTTCTGGCCGGACTGCTGAGATCGACTTCCTCCATTCTCGAAAATGCTGGCGGCACTTGCATGATCTCCGACATGGGAGTCGTAGGCATGGGTGCTTGGGGAGGATCGCGGAAAGCGGCGGTAAGTGGTGTCCTTTGCTGCGTCGCCCACTGTGCCGATGGGGGCGCAGGAGAGAGGAGAGCAGCGGAGCCCGCACCATAATACGATGAGAGGTATGCGCTCGTGATATCAGCCCCGTCAGCACCTGTTATGCGAGATAAAGGTGGTATCGGCATTTGCGACAACCGTGGGTCAGCGGAATTCAATATCGTCGCGGAGTGCGCTGTGGAAGCCAAGGTGACTGTGTCCATATGTTCCGGAGAGCGTTGAGCCAAGTCTGAGGGATTATACATCGTGGCCATCTCCAGAATCTGTTCAATGTCCTCAATGGACAACGGGGAGTCGGGATGACTAGATGCTGTGGATCTGGGTGTAACGACACCATCTGAACGGGCGGTCCGTTCACCCGGTTGCGTGGGTGCGGTCAGGGGAAGAGGAGTAGTGATGGGAATGGGAATGGACGAAAGTGGTGCGCGTTGTAGAGCATC
Source organism: Panus rudis PR-1116 ss-1 (assembly GCA_022160315.1). NCBI lineage: Eukaryota > Fungi > Basidiomycota > Agaricomycetes > Polyporales > Panaceae > Panus > Panus rudis. The sequence goes on along the minus strand of MU275161.1, from coordinate 289,045 downwards.
GGGAATTGACGAAGGCTCAGGCGGCTGTTGTTGCATCCACAATGGCGGAGGGGTGATCGTTCTGTCGACGTAAGGAGGATTCTGCACGTAGCGTGCGGCATTATCGTCGACGCTGGGTCGCAGAGGTCTGGGAGGTGGGGATGGGAGAGACCGCTTTTCTGATATTGCAGCGGGAGAAGTTGCCCACGCATCTGGGGCTAGTTTCTTCTCCGGTCCTCCCCCAAAATCATCTGGCCCAGATGCTTCTTCCAAGCCTTTGGCTCTTGCCTGGTCCGCCCTGCGACGGTAACGGTAGATCCAGAGTGCCATTGCCAGAGCGATCCCTCCCACCACTGTCCCAGACACAACACCGATTGCTATGACGGCGGTCCTGCGATAAACATTAAGGTTAAACAGGGCGGATAATTACGAGAACCGCTAACCGGACTCACCGAGAAAGTCCACCCCGTGAGGAGTTGCTGCCGGCGGTGGTCGCAGTCCTATAGTCCATGCCAGTACGAGTGGGAGGGGGTATGCAGCTGCTACTGCTTGTTGCGTTTCCAGTGACTTGGAGCAATGGGCTCGTCTGCCGGAACCCAGTGTCATCACTGAATATTAGCACAACCTGCTCGTCCTTCGGTACACTCATGGTGTAGCCCGCATCGCCCGGGAGATTCAGCGAGGTGCGGTTGAGAAGGAAGGCTTCTTGGTCAAGTACGAACGCGCGAACAGCCGGGGGTACGTCTACCGTGCCCGGGTCGTATGTGACATCGAATTCGGAACATTGTGATAGTTGGCTCTCGTCCTTGATGGCATAGCGAGGAGTTGAGATGGTGGAACTGTCTGGGAGACATGTCGTGTTGTCGGACGGCCCAACTCGGATAACATTGGAGATACGGCCTGTCCCGAATCCGAGTGAATCGTCAAGAGACGCGACAAATTCAGCGTCTGCGGCCAAGGGGAGGAAGGTTACCCATGCGCCTGTGGCTGTAGTGGAGTTCCAGCTCGAACTAGGAATAGGGATAGAAATGGGAGTAGAGTTGAAGGGAACGACGGTTAAGGTCAAAGGAAGGGACGCGGGGGGCTTGCCTCCTGCAAAATCAACTCTGAAAGAGCCGCACTGTTGAACAGAAGAGAACGAAATAGAATTGAACTTGGAAAGAACAGTAGGCGGGGCCAATACAAGTACGACGACCAGAGTCAGCACGGAAAGGAGCATTACTGACTGTGTCTGCGAACTACCACTGAGTCGCACGAAATTAGAACCAAAAAGCTACAAGTTAGTGCATAAGGGTGTGCACAAACCAAAAGACCAAAAGGATGTGGTCGTGGGGGAAGAGAGAAACCTCGGGAAAGGTGAATGCTGGCGAGAGAGGACCTCTAATGATATAACATTATGCGTAACGTCAACGAAAATGACACCAAAGTCCCGGTATCGGTATTTTTGATAGATCCTATCGACTGTACCTGCCGCGGTGTTCTTCGTGATGCAAATGATGTTCCGCAACTTTCGCCCGGGCTGGATGTAACGTTAAACGGTCGTCAAGGCTGAGGAAAATCCCACAGTAATTCAAGTAATTCAGAACTATGTAGGCCAGCTTGAAAGGCTCATGGAATGTCAGATGGTCCGTTGGCAACATGACATGAGAGCATCAAAAGACTTTTGTACCCTCCGAAGGAACACAGTTTGTATTAACGTGGAAAAGGCAACGAAGCGTATGTAGCGGCGTAGACTCTTTGAGGTGAGATTGCGGCGGTTACCTCAGTTACCTGACGACGGCGATGAACCATTTTTCCGGAGCATCACATGATCCAATCAGCTTTCCACGTGAGGTGACGCGACGCGTCCAGGGTCCTGCGCAGACTGCTACTTGTTAAGCAGCAAGAGTGTACACGCCACATCGTGGAATGATCACTTCGAGTCTTGATCGTTTCGTGTCGAACTATATTCTATGTAGAGATGAACTAATCCGGAGCTTGATGGTAATTCTACAGTTCTGTTACAATCAACAAAATTGATCAATCCAATGCCCCAAGCAACTTGCAGGCTGTAATGGGGCGCACATACATGTTACAATCACTTTGCGACCTCCACATTTTTAGATCTTATCATCAAAGAACTCTTTCCCTTCGCCTTTGTACTTCTTCAGTTCGTTCTTCCAAGGTTCCCAGTCACGTCCATACTTCTTCAGCAACGCCTTGAGTTCGTCCCTCTGCTCCTTCTGTAATCGTTTATTTAGATATCGGAACAATTCCGTTGCGAGGTAATCACTTACGATGTTCCAAGGCTCTTCGCCACCATAAACATCGCTGAACAATTCCTTCAATTCCGCCCGTGGCATACTCTCGCCCTTCCTGAACGCCTGCATCACCTCCTTCTTCACCTTATCCTTATACTGTTCCTCATCAGCATCGGACCACCAACCCCTTGATTCCAGGAACTTCCGGAACCGAGCGATAGGATTGTCAATTCTCTTGCGATCTTCCACTTCCTGACGGGGCCGATACGCAAACGAATCATCGGACGTCGAGTGATGTCCCACACTGTTCAAAGGAAAGTGTGATGCCTCATCAGTGATACCATCCGACACCACCTGAGAATGAAAGATGGGCCCCGTACCGATATGTCATCGCCTCCACCAAGACACCTCGGCCTTCTTCGACGCATCGGCGGCGTGCTTCCTTGACCGCGTTGTATACCGCCAGGATATCGTTACCATCTACCCTAATAGTATCAACCCCGTATCCTGGTCCCCTTGCAGCGATGCCATCTCCATGATACTGTTCCGAAGCTGGAGTAGAAATAGCAAAGCCATTGTTGCGTGCTATGAATAGGGTCGGCGATGGGATTGTCGAGGCTGTCATTGAGATGTCCATTATTAACGCCGGTCTAAATAGGAATGGAATGTCAAAAGGCGACGATACCTAATAACATGCCGGCATGGAAGTCGCCTTCTGACGCTGCGCCTTCACCAAAGTACACCACGGCGCAATTTTTACCTCGCCTCAAGGGATCCCGTTTCAATGCATACGCAACTCCAGCTGCCTGAGGGATCTGTGTTGCCAATGGCGAAGAAATAGTATGGAAATGCAGGGCTTTGGAACCAAAATGCTATCCAAGAACCGGGAATGAGCATGGTCGTGAAAAATCTGTCAGAGGTGGCGCTGGCTATGACACTTACGACTGGCATCTGTTTACCCTTGGTGGCCGCGTCAGCTTCGTTTCCGAAACATTGGGCCATAACCTCGTCGTAGGTGAACCCCCGCCATAGCAGCACGCCCATCTCGCGGTACTGGCCTGTGGAATAGTGGGCATACAATCAGAAATTGATATTCGAAGAACCATACCTAGCACTCTATGGCGCAGAGACATTATTCATCAGTGTTCCCGTGGTAGGTATAATTGGATATACACTCACTCATCGTCAGCTGCGAGAGCAGCAGCGGACCCAATAAGTGTGGCTTCTTCGCCGTGCTATGTGCATTTCATTCAGAAAGGTTCAAGCAGTGAAATTTGACATTGAGACCCACCGCGGTCATCTGAACAAAGAATACTGATGAGTATAATTCATTGTGTCGAACGCACTGACTTCTTACATAGAAAGATATCTTTCCTTGCCGCTGTACATTGTACAGCAAGTTGTCTATGATAGGAAGCTGGACCATCTGTTCATACCTGATGACGAACTGAAGGTCAGTGTATACAAATTCATCTTCCCCCAGAAAAAGCTCACATTCTACGAGCCATAGCCTGGTCAATCTATTTCGCGAAGCGTAAGCGGCGAATTCCCCCAAGTTCCAGAAAGTGATTATAATACCTCAGGAAGCTCAGCACCTTCTAGTGGCTTACCCACCCCGTCCAAAACGCGATAAGTCGGAATCTGCTTTCCCTCTTCCATAACTGAGTTGAAGAAGTGCAACTTCGGAGTGATGGGCGATTGGGACGTGGGCAGGTGTCCATGAGACTGAGCGGGTAGCTGGGGCGTCGTAGAAGCGAGCCCCCTGCATGCTCTCAAAGTTCTGTGGGCATAGTACGGGGAACGAATCAACCGGAACATGTTAGAGGTTGGAGGACAAGAGGAGGAGGCCTGAGAGTCCTTTACGGCTCTTGACAGAAATGCGGGGTAAGGTAACGTGACCCACGTGCTTCAAGAATCAATTTACACCCAGATTTAAGCGCCTGACGCGGGATCCTAGATTGGGGTTCCGCGAATATGCGACGCTACGCTCCTGGCAAACACGAAACGCAGTCAGACGACGACGAGCGTGTGTTCTCTCTCATTCTGACATTGACCTTACCGTCTCTTGCGGTATATACGAGCCATGGAAAACTACGTCCACTCATCAGACTCGGAACCAGACGTTCAAAGACCTCCCAAGAGAGCTCGCCACTCGCCGCCACCCGGTTCAAACTCGAAAGCGAACGGAGGAGGACACGGCCCAAATGCAGTGGCATCGTCATCGTCATCCAACATCCCACCGCTATCACCCAGTATACTCGGGGTCGAACCATTGGACGAGTTCATTCTCGAAATCGCCGACTTTGTACACCATATGATCAGTACGCGGCCGCCGGACCTCTCTGGTCAAGTGGAAGTTGAGGCGAAAATTGGGGTGTTGAGGGATAAAGTCACTGGACAGAGATTACAGCTACCTGTCTTGGTAGAAACCAGTACGCTCCATCTGTCCATTGATGTTTTGGCTCGTCGTTAATGCGCGCACAATGTGCTTAGTTCTTACCCCGGGGTCGATAGACTCTCGTTTCGAATCGAATATGACGACAGTAAGCCGTACCGTATTGTCCCCCCTTACAACTCTCAAACAACTTAGACTTTCACGCACACTCTTCCGCCGCATGGATGATACTAGGCTCAACACAAGCACTTCAACACGCTCCTGAATGACCTCAAACTCAACTCTACACAGCCGGGACATCCCACCACGCCCGTGAATTACCAACATCTGCATCTGGTGGATACGTTCTATCCCACTGATAACCCACGAGACAAGGAGAAGATACGAGTGACGCGGGACGAGAAGACGAACGAGGTGAAGGAGTGTATGAGAAAGATCAGGTTGGGTAGCTTGGACATCTACAGCCCAAAAAGAGCAGCGGATTGGAGAATAAGTGTGAACTTGGAAGTTGCAGGTCTGTCCCCCTCTTCTTCTTCCCCACCGAGTACATCAGATTTGACGAGAGTACAGCACCCCATCCAGTAGGCGCATCAACCCACAGTCGGCGAAAAGACCGTCTACACTACACGCACGAGGAGTTTGCGATAGATTTGACTCAGGTCACATCCAACTCTGGGCCTAATTCCAAAGTAACGGGTTTTCCTTCTGCTTATCTCGCTATAAGCTTGGCTCTGATACAAGCTTTTTTCTCCCCGAACAGCCCGAAGTGCTACACGAACTCGAAGTCGAGATAGCCCGACCCGACTATTTGCTTTATACCGCGTCGAAGCGGGGCGACCCTAGTGCCCCGGAGGCGGAACGTTATGCTTTCGACGAACTCATACGAGCTTTCGTGAACAATGCTCGGATTCTGACTAGGAATGCAAATGGTAGCTGGTAATAAAAAGTGTGCCCTCGCGGTGTGCTATGTATATCCCTATCTATGCAAGTTGCGGTGGTCGATCCATGCCGTGACTGTCTTTGCGTGTCCTTTTCCGAGTTGCGATGACGACATATGGTTCAGAAATGAACGAAGACACTGCAACATGTGGGCTAGGAAAGTATAGTTGTTCGCGATCGTCGCGTTCGTGAAATATACATGCAAAGTACAATCCCCAAGAGATAGTGAATACACAGAATACAGGACGCGATTGATAATAAGAACAGTGATGTGGTTGTGCTACGATGTCCCTGTAACCAATGCAAAGGAATGAAAGAAAAAAACCAGAATGCCCAATACCCAAACCCTCCGTATATGCGAATTCCATCAAACATCCTCCTCTTCGACAAACTCGTCGTCTCCTTCGACCAAGTCATCATCGTCCTCAACGTCTTCACCCTTGAACCAAATAATCCTCTCCTTCTCTTCATCGCCGTCCCACTCGACGACCTCACTGAGATCAAGGAACTTTGCGCTCTCGGGTAGAATGACCTCCATCATCGAAGTTTCCTTCATCCACTTGATCATTTTCGCGTCCCGAATTCTCTCCTCCAGATGCCACTTCTGGATCTGACAACGATGCGATCGGCGGAAGGTAATATACGCACGGACCTGATGGGACGTCAAGCCCGCGAAGCGAACGCTGCGAAGGGACGGCAGAAGTACAGAGGGGGCGGGAGCGTATCCGTTAGAAGGGACTCCGCTGCCCATGTCCGTGTCCGCACTGGAGCTCGAGCCCGATTGACCTGCGACCTCGAACAGGACGTCAAACAGCCCGTCTGACATTTCGGAAAAGTCAAAGTCGACTTGCCGAAGGGTGCTCGAGCTTCGGAGGAACGCCCTCCATCCGTCCTTGTCAGACTCGAGAATAACGACAGTGAGGGACTCGAGCTGGGGGAAGACGGGGCCACGTCGCACTTCCATACTAGACGAGTCGTCGTCGTCGGGGGAATGGGGCACGTATTCTTGCGGGGCGTCGGCAAAGTAGTGCAGCAGCGGAGAATAGTCCTGGCCGGGTGCCTCGAGCTTGAGCGTAGACACGTTTGGCATGTAGAGACGGCTGAACAGCTTCTGCACGTATTCCGGACTGTCCATGTCCGTGAGCGAGACCTCCCTGAGCTCCTCGAGCCTGACCCTGTCCTCAGGCCATTCACCGTTCTTGGGCCCGGAATAGTGCAGGGAGAGGGAGCGGAGACCAGGTGACTCGGAGAGCATGCGATACCAATCGGGATAGGGGATGCGTACGTCATTCGAGTGAAGCGCGAGCTGGATGGAAATCAGGTTGCGCAAGAAGGACGAGTACCTCCAGGGGAGATTGACGCCGATGAGGGAGACGGATCGGAGGGAAGGCAGGGATTCGTCGAAGACCACGACGGGCGGCGGGCCAATCGCGTCGAAGAGATGCTCGGCATTGCCCCAGTTCTCAATGTGCCACAGCTCCAGCCGCTGCAGCTCCGGCGCTGATCCGCACGACGACAGCACCTCCCGCGCAGCAGCCTTGCACTGCAGATCCCGAACCTTGAGCGAGAGCGACCGCCAACGCACAATGTGCGGCGTCACAATGCTGAACACCTGGCGGAACTCGTTGCGGAAGAGCGTGAAGCCGGGCTTGTGCTCGGTCTCGGACGTCGTGTCGACGACAACGTCGATGAGCATGCGCCCGCTGCGCGAGAGATACTCCTCGGCGCGGTGCATGTGGGGGACCGTCCGGAAGTGGATGGTGGTCCAGAGATTCGAGGCGGTGAGCGCGACCTCGCGCCAGTAGCGGCAGACGTGCGAGACGAGGACCTCGAACTTGGGGCTGCCCGGGGGGACGCTGTCGGGATCGGCCTCGTCCTGGACGCCGAGGGCGAATATGTGGACGATGAGCTCGGTGGGGAGGGAGTTGATGGAGGCCATGGGTCGGGGATAGCCCACGTGGGCAAACTTGGAGGGGCCTGGGCGGAGCTGTAGAACGAAGCAGGGTGAGCACGCGACAGAAGTCCTATAAGTACTAGGAGACATGTCTTGCCGACCTGGAGGAGATGGAGGGACGGAGGGAGTCCGCTGGAGGGAGGAGGCCCATGTCCCGGATTGGAAGGAGCTGTCACCGAGCTCGCGCTGGAAGGGGGGCTGATGGCAGCAGCCTCAGCAGTCGGCTGCAGCTGAGCCTGAGTCCTGCTGGGCGGACGCTTTCCGACCTCGGGGCCCCTGATCCCATCGCGACCATGGCCTTTGTGCGTCCGTGAACCTTCGCTGGGGCCACCCTGAGAATCCCAGTCAGTCAGTGACACTGCTCGTTATCCGTTTCCTTTTGCCACCAGCCCAAAGAAGCTCGCACACAGTGTGAATCCCAGCCGCGTTTGCCCACCATCAATCGAGATCTGCCACTCACCGTGTCGTTCTCCATCGCTGCTCGCAGTACTAGTGGTGCAGGCGCAAACCTGAGGAGCGCACCCCTCTGGCATCCTCCAGCTCCTTGTCTTATGCCAGCCTCTGCCCGAAGAGTTCTGTTTGGAATTCGGCCATATGCCGTGAGAACCAACGGCGGCGAGTCCGCATACGGCTATCGCCCACGCACTCCCTCTAGCGAGGCACTACTTGATATTGCCACCAAACCACCATCCCTCAAACGATCGCATGGCGGCGGAGAATACGGAGCATGTGAGGGCTCTAATAGGGTCGCGACATTGGGCGTCCTCCCTTGTCCCTCAACCCCTCGCAACCTCGGCGGATTTCATGCTTATTGGCGAGCACCATGCTTGAACTGACACTTGCTTGTGTTGTATCATTCTGTAAACTTGGATCAAGCACCGTACACAACTCTGGCAGATTCGTTTTTTCGACCGCAAAAACAATGGACTGGCGGCTTTGGCCATCGTCTCGCATTGGCTCGGCTCACCGGCCCTCACATTGATGGTCATTCCGCATTTGGTGCAAACGTTCATTCTATCGCGGCTCTCCGTTTTCCGTCTTTGGCACACAGATTTACGGTATATTGGTCAGTCGCGTCCTCCTGCCGTGTATCTGCGACGAAATAACGACGCGCCCTTGCATCCCCAATAGACTATTCTTGCAGGATTCCGCAGTCGGTCATCATCATCAACATTTTCGTACCTTGTGCTCAGGCAACTCCAGGACAGCTCAACAGCACCTTATGTCCAATGTGACCAAACCCCCGATGCCTCATTGCGTCTGTGGTACAAAACGATGGACGGGAGAACCACCTTTGAAACGGCCCCTTGTGATGCATATGAAAGAGCTCCCTCCTGCGACGCACGTCAAATCACTCATGGTAAACTCTCTATTCTAAAGTTTGCATACCTCATTGTCTTGTGAGGCACAAGAAGCGGGTCGGCGCTGCCGTTTCGTAGCCAATGATGTCCTTCCTAGTTCCTACCTTCCGGGCACACGCGAGATCCACGTCTGGGGCGAGATACTTGCCTTTGGCAGATACGTCCCAAGTCAAACCGAGTCCTCGAAGCAAGGGGGGCGATGTAATTCTTGACGCTGTCAATATGACTGGAATCACTAACGAGGGGTGTCTATACAGATGTCATGACATATTGCTCTCTCCCCCTACACATTGATAACCCCTTCTATCCCCTATGTTTGAACCTTGTCTTTGCCCCCGCTCAATGGAGCTCTCCGATATCTTTTTCTGGTCATTCTAGACTATCGGATTCAAGCGGCGTAACACTGTCATTCATACAGCTCTTTAGGAATTGCAGACATTGACAATCCATCGGAGAGTTCCTGATGCAGTGTGCCCTTCACTCTGACGGACCACGGTCGTGCCCTGTACAGTATAATATTCCGAGCGCCGGGTCCGACTGGACTCGGGGAAGAACGTTATCATCGAAAGGCGTTGTGGGTTTTTGGGTGGTGGCGCCCCGCTTGCTTCGCATTGGTATTTATGCTTTACAGGGAGTTCTTCCAGCTCAAACGTACACGAACGGCGAGATGTCCGTGGTCCGTCATGGACGATCAATTGTAGAAGGAAAGTGTCGTCTTTATCGCTTGATCCCATCGAACAGCGTTCGTGCATTCGAACTCTTTGGTGACCTGCTTGTGTGATCGACCCTCTTGCTTGAAACTGGCGAGCCCGACGAACCTGGATGACAGAACTTACATTCGGTATGGGCCGACATTCGCGTCTCGCAAAGCAAGCAAGCTGGTTACCTTCTTCGTCCCGTCGGTCGGACTATCGACGATGACGAAGAAGAAACAGTATCCATCTGATCATTTCCAAGAAGTCGCTCGTACTCGTACTCATTACTCGCTACGCGTCAATTTCATGAACAGAACGCCTTCGCCGACGAAGCTCAGAAGGCGTCGTATTTGCAAGTACCATGTTCTTGAGACTTGACAACACGCTTCGACTTCTTATGCGTTTCCTGCGAGACTGCGTTCTTCACCGCCGCAACCGCGGTCAGAACGAAACCCGTCAAATACTAGGTTGCGTACCTCTTCACTCTTCACTCTCCAAACAATCTAACCCATACTCGGCCAAACCTACCCGTGCCACCTTCATTCAGGAATCAGGACTGCTCAAGTACTAGTACGTACTGGCGTCGAGTCGATGCGCAGAACCACTGCAAGTTCCGGCTACGATCTCTATGTCCATTGTCAGCTCACGTCAAATACATGTTCGACCTCAAGCTGAGATCATCTGGGCATGTCGTTGAGCATCCCACGATATGTGGTATATCCGGGCTTTGAGTAGTAAGTAGTAAGTAGTAAGTACTGAGTTTGGGACTGAGTTTGGGACTCTGGTACCCGAGATCGCCACCAGTTACATACTTCCGTTTTTCTGGGGATTGTTCCCGTTGCCGGCGGAAGCGGGGTCGTCTACTGAACTTGGTCTTTCGGACAACCATCTACTTTTGGTTATAGTCATTCGTTCATGATATCGATCAGCTCTAGTTTTGTCCGTGCACTAGTACTCCGTGCGTAGTCGGCCCCTCATAATCAGTAAGGCACGAGAGCGAGGGCCGCTAGCTATAGGTCGAGCGGAGGTTTCAACGCGTAACGGATAGGTGAATTAGGAACAACATGACATTGATATGCTTGGCTGAAGCCTGAAGCCTGAGGAACGCGTCGTTTATGAGTAGTGTAAATTTAATACAATGTACATTGCATGACGCATGGTCCGTCATCCATCATCCATGCAAGCATCGAGATTAGTGCGTGAATATATCTATGAGATGTAGCGACACAAATGACAACCTGACGAAAAGGAAAACCAACCCATGACATCCATCATCCGTCATCCATCATCTACGCTTGTTCTCTTCGTCCATGCGTAACCGAGCTTGCTCCAAAGCACGATATACGTCCGCAGCGAACGTCGACTCGGGTGGGATATCAAAGAGCTTCATGATCTCTGGTACAGCTTCTTTACTTAGCAACAGTCTCTTCGGTGTCGTGTCCGTCTGAGGTGAGCCAGTATTTGGGTGACATTTTTCCGACTCTGCCACAGGTGGTCGTTCCGAGACCGAGGGATGAAGAGTTGAGGTAGGAGTGGAGGAGGCGTCGGTGTCTAGGTCGGCTGTTTGGGGAGCCTCGGATGGGGGTGTAGGACGCGGAGCGTATTCTGCGTAGATTTTGTCTAGTTCGGGACTTGCTATAGGCTTGATTGCGTCCCTTTTGACGAATTGTTCTAGGAAAGCAGAGGCCTTGTACGCTGGGAGATCGACATATTCATAAGTTTTTTCAGAGCCTGCTTATATGACGAAATGAGTCTACCTGAATAGTGATGCCATGACCTCCATATGCAGAAGAAGAAAGGCAGGTTAGGGATTACAGCTAAGATCCCACAGTCAGCGGCTTCCAGGTTAAAACACAGCAAATGAGGTACGCACGAATGATCATGAAGGGCGCAGTAAGTGGAGATATAAGTAACCAGAACCATGCTCCTCTTTTATGTCTAGGCGTCCGCTTCTCCAATAAAGATCGGAAGTGTGCCATGGGCGAATTGCATACAGCACCTGGGTAAATCAACGGAATCTACAAATGCACGATATTATATCATGGGGGAAACAATAGGAAGAAATGCTGCGTTAACAGTTTGATATGATAGAGTACTCGGAGACGTGGTGTGACGTACCGTCGGGATAGAGTGTGTAGTTGAAGACGACTGCGCGGAGTCCTCTGTAGCTGAGGCATCGGGTCGCTTGCTGAACAACTTCGGACCAAGCGAAGTATCTATCGACTTGAGAGCAAGCTCTTCAAAGTCAATCCTATCAACCAGTCGTTCCCCATACAAGAACGTTTTCCGCTACACATAGAAACATAAGCATATTTTCTGGTCGACCAATCAAAGTGACGCACTTTCCAAGTTCCCTCGGGAGCCTTTCCGAATCCTGCCCAAAGGTCCGCTGCTTTAGCAGTAGCCCAATCTGTCCAACCTTGCTTCTTGGGCTCCTTCGGAGGAGGAGTTACGAAATGATAGTAGGTCAGGTGGGAGTCGCGACCTGTCGCGGTTCTCGTATGTGTGCACAGAGGAAGCGCGATAATGCGCATGCTACGTTTTCCTGCGCGCACCACCGACATATTTGGGATGATTTCGTTGTGGGTGGACCTTGAGACGGTTGGAAGTCGTTCTGAGACGTGGTTGAGGGGGATGTGAACGTTTATATGCGGTGGTGAGAAGGTATGAGCGTAGGGCTTAGGTGGAGACACGGCAAACCTGCGTACCTAATTTGGAGCATTACGTAAGTCGACGCGTCGTGCGCGTGGCGGAGAGAGCGTCGATGATCATCGCGACCTCGACCTCGAAGTGCACTTCGCCCCTACTATCGTGCAAAGTACGCTGTATCTCAAAACAAATACTAACTATGGACTCTCCGTTTGACTTATCTCCCAACCCGAGCTCTGACTCTGAGGAGGAGAACCAGCCTGTACCGACCCAAGTCCCAAGTTATCGCGAACCTGCAGAGGCCGGACGTTCGAGCGGTGCCAAACGTAGAGGAGCACCTGGCGGCTCGCATGGTTGGCAAGGCGGCGCGAGAGAAGCAAAGAGAAAGAATCGGGACGAGAACGCGTCTTCCAAGCGTACTATTACGGGTGGCGGAGGATATGGGGGATTCGGTGGAGGGTACTATGGTGGTGCTTATGCTTCGGAACGAGAGAGAGGTCCTAGAGGAGATACGACGCGGAAGGAGGAACTTGTTGATGCCCATATCGTTGATATGCTGCGACAGAGTATGTCATTGGCTTCATGTCATATGCACAGGAAACTGAGGCAAGTGCGTAGAATTCGGCGATCCTTTCGATGAGAGTCTTGTGAAGAATTCTGCATGATCAGTTGGTTATGTCTTTTGCTCTGTGTGAGTGGCCTGATATCCAGATCGAGATGAACGGTTTTAATCTGACTCTACAGTGCTTGTATTCAGTCTAGTTCTTTCTTTCGGCCGTTTCTTACAGGTTGTATAACATGAATAACATCCAATGTACTATAACCAATTATCATACGCCCTGCGGAAGCCTTCAAGCTACAGTGATCGGTATAGTCAAGCTCCTCGCATGATTGCATTGCCCATGTGATATTACTCGCTTGCTACATAAAACTTGACTCGCTTTCATTCTAGGGACCCCAGCTGAGGCTTGCGTCGAGACTTGTTGCTAATTTTGCCATGAGTACAGCTGACATCGGGACTCCGAGGTAGCCCCGTCTTCATTTATATCATGACATTTCCCATCTACGCAGACACCGTCTCTCATCGGATTGTCCGTCCTACATCATCGAGGCAGCATGGTGCAAGAATACAAAGGTCTTACGCGTATGTCTGACTGTCTTTCGACATGGTTACGTGAGGACTGACACGCTCGTGCAGCTGAGCAGGTCGACTTCTTCCTTGAGAACGGCTATGTTGTGATCAAACAGGCCTTTACCAAGGAACAGGCTGCAGAATGGACAAAGACTATGTGGGTCCGTTTGGCGCTCGACCCAGCCGATAAATCGACTTGGGATCGCGAGAGGATCCACATGCCGTGGCATAAGAGGGAGAAGGTAGCTAGCTTCGCGCCCAAAGCAAGTCATCTTCTGCATCGTATAAAAGCAGAGATATTGACTGATACACACGCGTACCAGGCTTGGGAGGCTATCAAGGACCTCCTTGGAGGAGAAGAACGTATCGACGAAGAGAGTTCGTCTTGGGGAGACAGCTTTATCGTCAATTTCGGTACTCCTGAGCTGGAGAAACTAGATCGAGATATCGCTGCTCCCGATCTGGATAATTGGCATGTTGACGGGGATTTCTTCGTCCATTATCTCGATTCTCCAGAGCAAGCTTTGCTTGTCATACCACTCTACTCGGATATCAAACCTCGCGGTGGTGCGACTTACATCGCGACCGATGGCATAGACATGATTGCCAAATATCTCGCCGCGCATCCGGAAGGTGTCTTACCCATTTCGCTCTCCTTTGTGCCCTCCACGTCGACCGCAGCAGATCCCAGAGATGATCCCGGTTATTGGAGTCATTTGCAGGAAGTCAAGAAATGCGAGAAGTTTGTGGAATTGACCGGTGAAGTGGGAGACGTAATTCTCCTGCATCCTCTCATGCTGCACTCCGCCTCCAAGAATTACCTCCGCATTCCTCGAATCATCACTAATCCGCCTGTCGCGTTGAAAGAGCCGTTCAACTTGAACCGCGAGAACCCGGAAGATCTTAGCTTGGTGGAAAGGAAGACACTGAAGGCTTTGGGACTCGATCGACTGGACTTTAAGCCCACGACGGAGAGGAGACGGATTGTACCGCAGAGAGTTCTGCGCGAGCAGAAGATGATAGAAGACGAAAAGAGGAGGCTGGCAATGCTTGCTGATGAACGGAAGGAACGGGCGGATATTAGAAGCAATGCTCAAGCCATTTCGGTTGCGTGAACCCGGTGAGTAACCAAAATGTGATGCATTGTCGGGCCTGAGTTAACCCTCCGGTAGGTCAGGAAAGCAAGCGTGTCTAGTCACGTATACAGCGGATAGATCGACTGTCTCAGTTCGTGTATTTTATGGCTGTGCAATGTCAGTGTTCAATGATCACTATCACTTCACATCTTTGTTGTTATACTGGTGCATGTAAACATGTGAGTCAAATCAGCGAAATATTTTGCGTTGTACAACGTGACGGAATAGCTACTGAACAGATATTCCACGGTCCTTATAGCTACTGCATGCTCCAAGTCGAGCCTTCGCATGGTCGTACCTCGAGAAGCATGCATCCCCGAGCCCGCCTCGGCCCGCCACATTCATTCAGCGAGAAATGTAGAATATTCTTGCCGACCTTTCAGCTTCATCCCCGCCCAAACGTCGACTGGTATTTCTGCACGTCGACTTTGGCGAGGGATCTATCAATGGGCCTGTCGAGAATCATCGTAAGATGTCTCTGACTTCGCTCACATGCTATTCGGGTTCAATGCTCTCTTTAGTCTCATGAGCACCGACGCTTCTTCGACTCGGTCAGCCGGGTCAGGTGCGCATGCTAGTCGCATGTATGCTCGGTCACGATATGAATACTGACAACCATAGTCTGGGCTACCATTTCTGTTGTAGGGAGCAACCTAGAGTCGGGCAGAATAGGTTGTGCGGGGCATATATAGAGCCCACAGAGCAGCATTGATGCACTCGTGCACTTTCACCATGGTGAAGTTTGCAGACCGGAAGTCAGCTCGGCTATGTGTACTGGCCTTGACCATTCTCGCCGAGGGATCCGCCTTGATTGGTGTTAAAGGCGCTGCGACGCCAGCATCAAGTGCTGTCAGCTCGGCGTCGGATGCTCATATCAAGGATCCAGCCAGTCTTGTGAACTTATTCATAGGAACTACGAAAGGAGGACATGTCTTTCCAGGTGGGTGATACCAGTGCAAACATTAAATTATTTCTAACCCGACTCGGACCATTATGATCGCCTACAGGTGCCACCCTACCTCACGGAATGGTAAAAGCAGGATTGGATACAGACTCTCCTGAAAGGGTGCGTTTGCTATCGAAATAAAAAATCATTTTCCTGTTCCTCAATCTCGGGCTATGGCAGCAAGCAGGCTATGATGCGGATCCCCAATTCCATGCAACGGGATTTTCGCAACTACATGACGATGGTAGGATGATTCCCCCATCTTCATGAATGGTATACTCACCGAACAACGTGTTTTTCCAAGGCACCGGTGGCGTAAGTACGCATTCGAATCGAAGAACGGCACCTTATCAGGCTACCGCAGGGACTATCTCTGTCTAACTTCAAACTTTGGGCTTTTCCATCGTGCGGTACTGACGATACGTTCGAGGAATGCCCTACTTCAATCGACAGCCGGAAGGTATTGAGAAAGACTCTGAGTTCAGGTGTGTTTCACTAAGCTGAATAGGGGCGCCAATCCTTATATGTGGTTGTATCGACTGGAAGGTGGTCCGGATGATTTTGCTGAGCCTGGCTACTTTGCTTCGAATCTGGTACGAAAACTCTCGACTCATAACTGCTGAACATAAAGTCACGTGCACCAGACATCCGGTATTCGCGTGGAGCTCACAGCGACGCGCAGGACGGCATTGCATCGGTATACTTTCCCTGCAGGGACTACTCATCCCCGTATGCTGGTGGACATCACCAACGATGGACAGCAGAGCGGTAGCGATCCTACTATGCAACTTGATCCGGCCACCGGACGTGTGACAGGCGGAGCATCTTTCGGGTCTTCGTTCGGTATAGGGCGATACAATGCTTTCACTTGTGTTGATTTTCAAGGGGAAGGTTTCGAACTGGTCCGTTTCTTATCCAGTGCCATTGATTGGGTTCATTGCTGACATTCAACGGCAGGGGAAACCGCAAGAGTTCGGCACGTGGGTTGGCAACACTGCAACACAGAATACCACTACGATCAGTGCGTATTGCGTCTATCCAAGTTATCATCGGAGCTTATATTCGGGGGATAGCTCCCGGGGCTCAGGTTGGTGCGTTACTGACATTCGTACCCGACGGAAACAGTATGTCCCATACACGACCTATGTGGCATTGGTGGCTCATCCATCTCTATAGAGACGACCGCTATCTTGGCACGAGTCGGCGTATCGTTTATCTCTGCTGAACAGGCCTGCTCCAACGCTGAACAAGAGATACCAAAGCTCGACTTTGATGGTCTGCTTCGCTCTGCAAGGGCGGAATGGAACGAGCTCCTTGGACGTATCCAAGTCAAAACTGATAATGTTGACCCCGAGATCGTTTCGCTATTCTACAGCTCAATTTACAGAACGCACATCGTCCCTGCTGACTGTAAGTCCCTGTGCATATTCTCTTGCAATACAAAGCAGGCTGCTGAGATAAGTAATAGACACCGGAGAGAATCCCAAATGGAATTCGACTGAGCCATATTACGATTCGTTCTATTGCAACGTAAATATCCACATTTCACCAAACTGATTCCTTACTCGGGCTGACAACGAATTTAGTGGGACACTTATCGTACTCTGTTCTCTCTGATGAGTCTGCATGATGCCGCGAACTTCGCTCGCATAGTCAGGGGTATGATCAATATTCAACAACATGAAGGCAAGTAGCATCATCATTCGTGCCCTTTTGCTATCTAAGATGAACTTGTAGGTTGGCTCCCTGAATGCCGCGGTGCCACGCTACAACAATTTATCCAAGGCGGGAGCAGTAGGTATTAAACAATAACATCATCGTTTGCAGCTAATCCTCTGCTAGATGGTGACCCAATACTCGGAGAATTCTTTGTGAAGTATGTGTAAAGTCTCGTTACAACGCTGAGTCTTTTCTGATTGCATTATTCAAGATTCGCAGATAAAGCAGCGTCATTGGACGTCTCGGCGGATGCGCTCTACAATGCACTCATTCCTGACGCGGAAGATCAGCCTCCGAACTGGGATTTACAAGGCAGACAAGTCAACATATGGAAATCATTGGGGTACATACCATCTGACGTCTTCGAATCTGGGGGCACAAACACGAGACAGGTTTCGCGGACACTCGAGGTATGTATTACAACCTCTTCAGCTGAACTTGATTGCTCAGTATTGCGCAGTATGCCTTCGACGACTTCAGTATTTCTCAAGTTGCTAAGCTTCTCGGAAAGAAATCGGACGGTACCAAGGTAAGGTGCTTGTCATAGACGCGGATGTAGCTAAGGGACAATCTCTATAGTATGCTCAAAGGGCGGGTAACTTCGTGAACGTGTGGAATCCGAACACGACCGTGCCAGGGCGAGACGACATCGTCGGTATGATGCAGGTAAGTGATCTTAACCGTCACATTGCTTAAGAGGATGTCACTGATGATCCATTCAGCCACGATTCCAAGATGGGACATTCAATTTTACTGATCCCAGACATTGTAGCGTGAATGACCCAACTCACTCTACCTGTTTTTTGGACGCCAACAACCACGATGGTTTCTACGAGTCGTCGCCAATAGTTGTACGTGCATCTATTGGGTATTACTCTGCAGGTGAACTGAACCGTATTGGCTCTTAGTATTCACAGGTTCGAATTACTGTGTCTGGCAACAAGCTCAGCCGCTAACTTTCGAGTTGTAGTATGTACCTCACGATACAGCCAAACTTATTGAACTTCAGGGTGGAAACGACAAGTTCATACATAGGCTAAACTTCATTTTCGACGAGGTATGTCCTTGGCAATTCCTGTCATAAGGACATAGTTGGCTAATTTGTACTAGAACTATTTTGACTCTACTGACGAGCCATCTCAACAAATTCCTTACATGTACCACTATGCAAATCGTCCCGCTTTGAGTATCCAGCGCTCTCGCCAGGTCATCGCTCAATTCTATAATACTTCGGTCAACGGTTTGCCCGGGAATGACGGTTCGTGCAAATAACAACTCGGATTCTTGGGGGAGAGCTCAATCAGAATTGCACAGATTCCGGTGCCATGGGTAGCTATGTCGCATTCTACCTTGCCGGTATGTATCCTCTGCCGGCCACTCGCCAATTCCTCCTTGGCTCTCCATACTTCCCGGAAATCTCGTTCTTCAATCCTACACTCGGAAAGACGACCACCATCAAGGCAAAGGGATTCCGTGGGAACCCTGCCGATGGCACAGGTGGAACTGTCTTTGTGAAGGTAAGTCGACTCGCCGGATTGCTTTATATCATGCTGATTTCCTTGGCAGAGCGTAAAGATCGATGGAAAACCTTGGAAATCGAACTGTTTCCTCGAGTGGGATGCCTTTGTTAAAGGGTCTACTATAGAACTAGAATTGACGAACGACATCAACGTTACCTGCGGAAAGGGCTCGGGCGCATTACCTCCTTCCTTGTCCACCGGTGGATACGACTGATGGATCCGACGATGACCGTGTATGTAGTTTCTGGTTCTGTGCAACCCAATATTTGCCTGCAAATGAATGTTGATGTCTTTATTGCTACCTAATCTACGCCC
Source organism: Panus rudis PR-1116 ss-1 (assembly GCA_022160315.1). Taxonomy (NCBI): domain Eukaryota; kingdom Fungi; phylum Basidiomycota; class Agaricomycetes; order Polyporales; family Panaceae; genus Panus; species Panus rudis. Next base: position 270,065 of record MU275161.1, on the reverse strand, counting down.
GATCTGAGAGCAAGTAAAAGGCCCAAGGGTTGAAGCTGAAGCAACGGACGCGGCACGGCGCCACCGTGACGCGCCCGCGACGCGCTCTGCGTCTTGGTCACGTGATGTAGCGTCATAAACTTGATGATCGTAGCCCAAGCCGTGCCTCTTTGCTGCATGTCGCGCTGCATTGACAACGCACTACTGACACGAGAAGATGCATCCCTCTCTTCGACTACTCTCGTTGTAATACTTCCTCATTCGTGAAACCCACCTCAACACCAAGTTCGTGAATTGCCGCAGTCAACATGTCTGGGTTTTTAGGGCTCCTTGGAATGTCCGCAGTGCTTGGAATCTCTTCCTTCGCTGTTGGGTCACTGCCTCTCTTCTTCACCTTTTCGCGTACGTGGTAATCCCATTTTTAGGTTGAAGTCAAGTAGAATGTATGTATCCGTTGCACAGGCACAACATTGGCTAAGCTGAGCACCTTCGGCACTGGTCTGCTCCTTGGTACTGCTTTGGGTGTTATTGTGCCCGAGTATGTATTCACTACGTTCCCCTCTGCTAACCGTATATTGAAGATGCATACAGAGGCGTTGAGACCATCGTTCTCTCTGACCCAGACTCGCCGTTCCGTTTCCCGACACGGACAATCGCGCTTTCCTTACTCAGTGGCTTCAAATTCATGCTCATTGTCGAGCGTATCATCCACCGGCGCACGTCACATCATCATGTTGCACTACCGTCTCAAGAGACTCATCCACCTGAACACGTCAATGGACATGTCGAATTTGACGTCGAGTTGGGGGAGCTCGAACGCACAGAGGGATTGCCCGCCGAACCTGATCACGCGAACGCCCCACCTTACCTACCGCCTATGTCTCCCTCTGTACGGTCAACAACTGAAGGAAAGGTCAAGGCGTATCCTGTCACCCTTGGGTTGATGATACACGCTTTGGCCGACGGCCTTGCGTTGGGTTCGTCTGCTCTCAGTAATGGGTCTGCGATCCCCTCAGGATTGTCTATCGTTATCTTCCTGGCACTTATCGTACACAAAGGTAGGTATATGATGTTCAGGACTATCTGCTCTGCTAACCTCCTTTACGTGTACAGCACCCGTAGCACTCGCGTTATCCACCTCGCTATTGTCGACTTCACTGTCTCGCGCCGAGTGCAGGAAGCATATTGCTGTATTCAGTGCCTCGACACCTCTGGGAGCTATCATATCGTATGCTATACTGACTCTTCTCGACTTCGGTCGGTATGAAACATTGCCAGGGATCGCTCTCTTATTCTCGGTACGTTGATTGAAACCATGACGTTCACAATTTTAAATATTTGAGCGTATTTCTAGGGTGGCACCTTCCTTTACGTTGCAACAGTTCTCCAGCCAGGTCGCACGACAGCAGACGAACTGAACAATCGCACTCGTCTAATACTAACCATTGTCGGCATGATCATCCCGACTCTCATCACGTCCATCTTCGGAGACGTACATTAAATGCTGGTATTGTTCGAAGACTCGGGACAATGTTATTTATTCTTGAAAAATATCGCATAACCAAGCCGCTTGCGCTTGACATTGGTTGTTACACCCAACAAGTGAGTGAATGCATGTTGACACATTTGCGCAGATGACAGCAGTGTCTGCCCTCGCCATCTACACACCCTTTCTGAGCTTCGCGGCTTCCCTCCCCGCCTTCCTCCCGAACACCGCTCCACCGGTAAGACCACTACCTCCTGGATAATTGTTGTAGAATAACCCACCCACCAGCTCCCCTGTGCAGAACAGCCCTTTGATCGGCCTCCCCGTCGTCTCCGACAGCACTCCCGCCGTCTCAGGATCTATCGCCAATCCGCCAAAGGTGAAAGTTATTCCACATGTGACTTTGACGGCGAGGAAAGGGGCCTTGTCAATCGGGAGGGCCCAATTTGACTTTGGTAGCGGAAGTGAGGTCGAGGAAGACTGGGTAGACAAACCATCCTTAACGGCAGGATCAAATTTCATCTCTGGGTGTTCCGCTTCAAATGCACGGACGGCAGCATTGTAGGCCTCGATAGTTTGGAGCAACGCCTCGGTATTCTCAAGCCCGTCTTCAACTAGTTTCACTGCCAACTCTGGAAGATTGTCGGCCCAAATCTTTCTGACGACGTCGTCCCCGTACTCTTCCTCCCTCAGCAAACCCTTGACTCGACTATCCCATATCTGCCATGCAACTCCTCCAGGCTGCTTCAAGATCTCCTTGCCGTACTTCGCATAAGTGTAATTGCGGAAATCGGCACCTTCATCAACGAAGCGAAGACCTTGGGAGTTCACCATAATACCGAGGGGGTACCCGGACTTGGTGAACTGGTTGGACAAGAGGCGATCCCCTGTGTCGTCAGGCGCATTGGCGTCCCAACAGGTTGAATGACATCCCTGGAAGTCACCAAAGAGTTTTCCCCCGACGCTTGTAGCAAGTGTCAAACCATCACCTGTGTTGTAGGGCGTCCCTCGTACCTGAGCAAGCCTTAGACTTTCCGATATTCGGCCGACCCTCAGCACGTACCTTGGCTCGCTCCCACTCAGGACCTAGATGTTTCGCTCTGAGGTTGCGATTGGCTTCGTATCCACCGCAAGCGAGAATGACCGAAGGGGAATTTAAGCGAAGAAGCTTGTCGTTACTTCGCACGATTACGCCTGCGATTGCCCCATCTTCCAGGACAAGCTCTTCTGCTGCGGTCTCAAACCAAACCTCCACCCCAGCGTCCTTTAATGCCTTCTGGTGTGCCGCAATGACGCCTTTTCCGCCGTCTTGAACACTCAGGACCATACCTCCCCAGAATTTCTGCCTCCCGTCAACGAGGTACGCCTGGCGATTGAACGAGAAGGTGAATGGCATCTTGACGCGATCCGCTAGCCATTGGACCGCATCACGTGAGCCATCTACCAGAGTCTTCACGAGAACAGGATCGGGCTTGTCCTCTCCCAATCGCATGATATCCCCGGTGAATTGCTCCGCGGTATAAGGTTCCATGTCGATCTTGTCGACCAGATCCTGAGGGACATTATGGACAATGGGAAGAAGGTCGTGCAGCCCATCGTGGACGGTACGATGGGCACCTGCAGTGAAGTATCCATTACCGCCTACCCATTCTGCTGGGCATTTATCCACCATGAGAACGCGTTGGCAACCTGCATCCCGAGCTGAGATTGCTGCACAGCTGCCAGCATTACCCGAACCAATGACAATGCAGTCGAAGTCGAGAGTGGGGTTGGGGGAAGCAGTAGGTATGTCGGAAGACATGATATGAATGGTTTGATCAAGAGTGGACTCGGGTGTGGTGAGTATTTATGTGCAGCTGATCTGAAATCCTAGTCATGGAAAGAAGCTTGCATGTCACTGCAGTCGGCCGACGCTCCGAGCCTGTTGGCAACTCTACTACGTTTGCGATATTTCAGTCGAGTCAGTGCAAGTCACTCGAGGCAGCAACCTGCGCAAATTGGAAAGGGGCGAGATCTTGCTTGCGTGGTATCCGGAGTTGTCGCTTGACAGAAGTGCAGGAAGTTGCGTGGAAAACTGGACCCTTCTGAGTCGTAAACTCTAAGTTGCTGCGGCACACTTACGCTCACGAGTCCTCCCATCTCTAGCAAAGCATGATGCAGGTTCGTCATGCTATCTATTTGATTGCTATTTGCACTGAAGTTCTGTAAAAGGCCATAGTAGAGACTGGTTTAAACAGTGTTCAGTGTGTGCTTTACTCGATTCGCCGCATTTCTTCCCCGGTATTCGGTCCGATATCTCCGCACCAATCGCAGATCGGGTGAGGGGCAGGTCTGGGGTAACCTGAATGCGCCGACGTACTCGCTTTCCCTCCCCATCTCCCAGTTGACTGCTACGAGCGACAAGGTGTGCTCGCTCGCTGTCTCTGTTGAACTTTCAACTAATAATTTCTGTCAGACAACATGTCATCCAACGCTAAACCCAACGAATCTCTGGTCGTTCAGAAAATATATGACCTTACAGGCCGGATTGCATTGGTAACTGGTGGCGGAACAGGGATCGGCTGGATGATCTCGAGAGGTCTTGCGTCGAATGGCGCCAAGGTATACATCACAGGTCGGAGAAAGGAGGTCCTCGAGCAAGCTATCGCGTCTTTCAAGGGCGCTGGCTCAATTACCCCGTAAGTTCATATCGAGAACATGCGGAGGGATTGATCAAATCATGCGCAGATGCGATCTTTGGTAGGATTGCTATGGATGTCACCGATCGTCAGAGTATCTTGAGTGTCAAGGAAGAGATTGAGTCTCGAGAAGGACGGTTGCACATTCTGATCAATAAGTGTGTTGATCAGCATTATGACTTCAATTGCTCGTTGGCACACTGACCGCATGCTCATTGTCCAGTGCTGGAATAGTTGGTCCCGTATCAAGGTTCTTCAATGACACTTCCGCGCCAGAACATAAGGACGCGGAAACTCTTGGTCGTGCATTATTCGACAACGAGTCCTTCGAGGCATGGAGTAATGTGTACAACACGAACACATTCTCGATATACTTCGTCACCACTGCCTTCCTCGGTCTCCTTGCGAAAGGAAGTGAAGACAGGCCAGGATATACTTCAAGTGTTGTCAACATTACAAGTATCAGCGGACTCATGAAGCTCGCGCAGAATCATGCATGTTTTCATCGTATCCTTGGTGTAATGTTCAGCACTGACTCTCTTTGTGCAGTTTGCCTACAATAGTTCCAAAGCCGCGGCTTCGCATCTTACCAAGATGATGTCGACTGAATTCGCCCTGAAGAAGATCCCCGTCCGCGTAAACGCCATCGCACCTGGAGTCTACGAATCTGGTATGACATCCGAGGAGATCAAACCAGACATGGTCGACAAGGTCAGTCTTGGGTTGAGGCCTCAACCTGAGCAAAGACCCGGAACGTACGTGTCTGACTGTACGAAGCTCAATATCAACGGTGTGGCTGACTGTCCGCCATACGCTACAGGGCGGCGGAAGCGGCTGGAACAGTCATATACCTTGTGTCTCCTGCAGGATGTTACACGAATGGTCAGGAGATTGTCATAGATGGTGGATACCTTGCCATCAACCCGTCCGTAGTTTGAGTATACCAGTGCTCGACCCGAAGAAGCTTACGAAAGGATGCGTTGTGTGAGTAACCGAGAATACAATCCATGGCGCCGATGTATAAACTTGTTGACCGTACCTGTTTAGTCGTTAGCTGTCATAACACATACTTAACGCGAGGATCGACTCTTTCAAGAATGCAAACGTCGACGCGGGCCTACACGGGTCAAGCATTCTTGTCACAGTATCAGCACGTCCACCTTACCGAATCGTCACTGTTTCAGACCGAGCCTGCTTATTGATCATGTCAGACTTCGAATAAGTACACTGGGTCTTGCTGAGCAGATAGGCAGGTCGTGTTTACTGTTGAGTCTAACCTGATTTTGAGGTATTGTGCTTCATGCGCGTCCATGCAACACAAGGAATGGACAGATTGGTTCTTGTTAGCAAGGGACTCGACACGATAGCCTCGATATGGCTTCCCTGACAGTGATTCCGAAGTTATTCGCCTGCACCCGTCACTGCCGGCGCCACGGAAGGCAACGGATAAGATTCATAAGTTTGAGATCGAAGTCAATCATTCTCTCATGCCCAGTCTTCTGACAGGTTGAGGTGGCTCCAGATGGACATTTATAGTTGGAAGAGCCACCGTGCTAACAGGACCCTAACTCGCCCCGCTGGCTGCGTGTCTGTACAGCTCTTCTTCCTTGGGAGTCATGTCCTCACTACTGCCGCTGCAGGATGCATCGGTAGCAATTGTAGCGTCTGGACTGGTAAGTTGCTATTGCATTCGATGAAACAGCTGATTATACCTGAATATGGAACAGGTCACCTATTATGTGTTCAAACGATGGGAACCTGAGAATACCACTCTCGTGATATTCTTGCTTGGACTGGTGCCTATAGCTCTTGCCAAACTGCTTGTTCAGCATGATGGGACTCTCCTCGCTACGCCATTTGCGCTCGCAATATACTATGCTACTATATTCACAGCAATGGTTCTCTATCGCCTTTCGCCCATTCATCCCTTGGCCAAATACCCAGGCCCTACCTTGTGCAAGGTTTCGATATTCTATCCCATGCTTTTGGCCTTGAAGGGCAAACGTCACCTATGGATCCAATCGCTACATGAGCGATATGGGGACGTTGTTAGGATCGGTAAGCACACTTTGTTCTGCAGGTGTCATTTGTGGCTGATTGTGTTAGGACCCAACGAGCTATCCATTCGGGATTCGTCTGCCATTGCGCCTCTTATGGGAACTACTGGCTTGCCCAAAGGACCCAGTGAGTACTGTAGCACAGTGTTGCAGCGCTACTCGTGTTAACGCTGCTTTCACCTCGTGTAGACTGGCTGGGACGGATCATGTCTCCGCCAACACCCTCTGTCATAGCTATACGAGATCCTGTGCAGCACATGGAGCGTCGTAAAGGATGGAATCGTGCCTTTACATCTGCTGCAGTCAAAGAATACGAGGTGCCTCTGATTAGACGGGTTAAACAACTCGCCGAGTTATTGCTTTCGCATAAAGGGGAACCCTTCGACCTCAGTGAGGCGATTGACTATTTCACGTGAGTGACATCGTGAATACCTTCTACGAATACTCAGGCTGGGTCTGAACTCAGATATGATTTCATGGGCGAGATGGTGTACGTGCAATGATCCCTAAACACTTTGAGGCCACTACCTCACCTCACTATCATTCAGATTCGGCGGGTTCACAGATATGCTTCTCGAAGGAGATAAGCATGGTCTCTGGGGCCTGATTGAAAAAGGTGTACTGTGAGTGACCCCAGCTCTGCCAATAGTTTAAGACAATCCCGCTCATGGGCACGATAGGGCAGGAACGGTCTTTGAGTACATTCCCTGGATAACAGTTCATCTGCAGAAGATTCCTGCTTTCAACAATTCTGTGCAACGGATGCGAGCGTTTGGGATCGCAAAAGCTTGCGAGAGACACAAACGCGGTTCCGAGAAGAAAGATCTCTTTTATTATCTCGTAGGTCGCTACTTTGGCACTGCATCATCACACCATCTCTTATTCTCATTCAATATAGAACCGCGACCATGAGTCAGACCCGGAACCTAACCCTCAAATCATTGCTGAGGGAAACCTCGCTATTATCGCAGGGTCTGATACCACATCCAGTGTGTTGACCAACATAATCCATAAGCTGCTCAGCCACCCGGACGCCATGAAGAAGCTCCAAGACGAGATAGATCACTACTATCCCCCGCATACTGATTCCCTAGATTCGACACATTACTCGCAAATGTCATATTTGGAGGCTATAATGTAAGTTCAATCGGATCTCTTGTGTAGTTAAAATATACTCAACGCAGCGGGGCCGAGGCAGTAACGAAGTCCTTCGGCTCTATCCTGCTGTTCTGAGTGGCAGTCAACGTGCTCCGATCCCTGGCAGCGGCGGAAAGCTTGTTGGACAATAGTACGCGCATACTCTCTTTCCTTCTCCCGATCATCCAGTTTTTGACTTTTGTGTCATCTGACTTTTCAAGCTACATTCCAGAGGGCACCAACGTCCGAATCCACTTCTACTCCGTTCAACGCGATCCTCGCAACTTTAATCCTCACCCTGAATCATTCTGGCCCGAACGCTGGCTCATCGCCGAGGGGAAGCTTCCCGCGCCTGATAACTTCGTTCACAATACCGCCGCATTCATTCCATTCTCTTTCGGTCCGTACAATTGCGCCGGGAAGCGGATGGCAATGGCGGAGATGCGTATGGTGCTGTGTCATCTCATGCACGAGTTGCAGTTTAGGTTTGCAGATGGATACGATCCCGGAGATTGGGAGAAAGAGCTAGAAGACATGTTCGTGGTCAAGAAGGGCCGTCTTCCTGTCGTCGCTACGCCTCGGACGCATAAACAATGAGCACATGCAGGTATTGATTAACTGTGGTCCGCGGACGCATCATAAGTAGATACATAGGGTGTAAACATTCCGAGTCCAATGACAGTGTGCTATCGATGTGTCCTTTGAGCAGCCATTATGTCCAGTTCTTCGCCCTTCCACCAAACTCTGAGCCGCACTCCAAAGGAAACTAGCTGAAACCTCTTCAAAGCCGCAACATCAACTCCGGCGCAATCTCTGACACATAAGGTCCTCACGCAGGGTCCTCCACGCCTTCCCCCGCTGTCCAACCGATGTCTGACAACATCCACCAGTGCCCCCGCCGTAATTCCGTCACAATGGTCAAACTCCAAAACGTTCAGGACGAGGGGATAGTTAGGAGAAGAGCGATATCTCGCCCGAAGGATCTCGCATAGATCAAATAAGATAGAGTTCGTTACGTATCTCCCACCGCGAAGAGTAAGGTGCGTGAGACTGGGTACAACATGGAGGAGCATGAAAAGGAAACGTTGGTCCGACAACCATGTATGTTCCAGCTCGAGGTGTCGAACAGTGTATAGACGAGGCAGTGCCTTGAGAAAGTGGCGGAGGCGTGAGGATGGATCAGCTGATCCATGGCGAAGAGAGGGTTGGGTTGAAGATGCCATTAACAGGCGAAGGGTGTGTAACGCAGGAACGGATATGTGTGCTATGAAATAGATCATGGCCGAGGGAAGGTCGGCATCGTCAATGACAATCTCCAAAGTGCGCAGTTGTGCTAGCAAAACGGACTCTTCTGCTGGGAATTTGACTGGATAAGATGTATGGGCACCTACACGCGAAGGGAGGGATACGCGCAGATCTCTGACCTGATTAGATGTCTGGAGCATATACAGGAGTTCAGCTGCCGCATCGCTCCCACGTGTGAACCCATGATGTGTATAGTCCAGTACCGTCAGGTTGCTGTATAAGCTGGGTAACCACGTTAGGCGTATGCCATGAATCGTAACGTGTCGTAACTTTGGCGCATACCCGCCAAACAATAGAAATTCTTTCGTGTCGTCGTTGTGAGGGTGAATCAGTGAAAGTCGCTCCAATTGGGATGCATATAAGGCGGGGCCGTGGCCACAACAAGGTGACAGGGCGGCGTTCCATAGGTATGGGGCATAATGTCGGAACTCAATCTCCAACGATCTCCAGCGGGGTATATGGGGTGCAACACATTGGATATATAGCTGAACGCTCTGCGCGCCAAGATAATGTCGACCATGAGTTCGATTGCGGGGTATAGATGTGGTATAGTATCCAAGTTGACCTCTTGGGGTCAACTGGATATCGAGCGTGCAAGCACGCGCACGGCGGATGTATTCGGCCCATAGACGCAACCTTGCGTCGAGAGCAATGAAGCGCCATAATGAGGGTGTGTGCAGTGCGAGGTTGCGCCAGGACCTGCAAACGTGGGAGACAATGAGAGGAAGAACAGGGTCGTCTTGGGCGCCGAGTATGAAGATATAAGACAGCAGTTCGGCTGGTAAACGAGGTGCATAGGGCTGGGGGTATCGTCTGTTTGCGTAAGGTTCATCATCTGTAAGTCATAGTTAGTAACTCTTATAATTAGTCGAATTCGCGGTCCACTCAACGATTATCGTCTCTTCTGCTACAAGAAAGAAGAAGACAAATCAGCAAGTGAATGATCCCCATTCATCGCCTATACTCACTAAGGTACATGTATCTTTGACTTTACCACCTCAACCAATGAACGAGAAAATACGAGCTCTCTTCGGCGAGAGCGTCGCAATGTGAAAGGCATTCTCACCCTGAACGTTGAGGAGGAAAAGAAACAACCACCCTACCGCCAACACACCCCTTAAATGCTTAACGCACCCCTATGGCGTTCGGAACTAGCAAGCTCCAGGGATGGCAGGGTAAGGATAGGAGTTGCTGCGATACAAGGGCGGCGGACTCATCGTGGGGAGCCTGAAGCAGGCAATACTGCCTTGTCTTCCGGACACAAAATAAAACCGTCTCTGGCTACACAGCATGAGAACAGAATAAGCTACCCCGAGAAAAGACCCAGACAGAGTGGCAACATCGGGCTTTTGTGGCAACAATAGTCCAAGAGACAGGTGCGAGCATTCTTGGTTTGGAAGCGACCGGACCTTACCAGCCGAGATAGATGTTGTTCGATGACAATCAAGGAAGCTGACAGCAACTTTTTGTCGAGTTGTTATGGTCAAGGCAGACCTGAGATGGAGAATATTGGGGGTACATAGAATGACGAAGTGGAATGGAGGAGATATTGCATGGCACAGTCTGAGTCAGGGCTGTGTTTAGCCTAGGGATCGGTGAATCAAATGCTCGGAGAGCCGAACAGTCGATAGCGCCTGAATGAAGATAATACGAACTCGGGAGGCCACAGACGTCATATACAGATTTCAGAGAACACAAAGAACCAAGACAGAAAAACCAGAAAAACCGGAGAGAAGTAAGCTTAGAAGGTTAACGTGAAAACTAAATCGTCCCCTCTTTCGTTTGTACCTGTTTGTACAAAACGCCATCACGTGACTGCCTCTTTCGCGTGGACGCGCTTCGAGCCTCATGATTCCGATTCCATGTCTGGGCTCATACATTCTCTCTTTGCGTGCGCTTGACGCTCCTTATTGCAACCTCATTCCTATTCCGGTCCAATACAGCCTTGCGCATCTCCTCGAGTCGACTCTGCATATATAGTGGAATCTTTTGCAGCTTGGACCTGGACGACATGTCAACTCCTTCGTTTGAAACATGTAGGAATTGAAGCATTTCGGAAGGGTCGGTATCAGTGTACTGAATCTCTGCGCAGTGCGCATTAGTATGCTATGGTCGCACACTGACCTCGTGTAACCCGCATGTTAGGTATCTCTAGCTTCAAGCCCTGAGGCCTGAGGCCTGATAGAGGGATAACGAGAACTCATGGCCTTGTTATGAGGGTCCAGGATAAAGCAGGTCACAAGGTAGAGTCTTCACGAAGTGAGACCATAGAGCTTGGCGATTTTCCGAGGGCAACGACTGGTGTCTTACTCTTGACTGTACTCGCCGAGCCCCGATTGATTGTTACGCTCATTCCATGAAGCTGTTTTGACAATTGTTTGTATGCTATCGAAGGCTCAATTAAAGCTCGATGTATGGCCGGTTGTGAAAGAAACAAGCACTGATCTATCCGCCCATTATCAGAAGCAATAAGTAACTTGAAATGGTATGAACTGAGGACAAGAACCATTTTCGCGCAAGTAGGAAAGACATTGAAGACAACAGTACTTTCACAACTCCCTTCCGAATGTCTTTGAAGTTCGAATCGAAGCTGACCCAAAGGTCACGTTAAGGAAGGAAATACGACTTCCTTTCCAAATACAGCAGTTTGCATATCAATATGCCGCTTGGACCTCCGCACATACATAGTGCGGAGTCCCAAGCGGCTCCACCGGAACCTCGGCAAACTGCCCCCAAAATAGGTCCAACAAGGGTCTAGCTTTCCAGAGACGTCCAGGCAGATCACGTGCCTACCCATTTTGTCTCATGGACCCTGGCAGACCCTGACCTGGACCCCTTGCCGGTGGAGCCGCTTGGGACTCCGCACTATGTATGTGCGGAGGTCTAAGCGGCATATTGATATGCAAACTGCTGTAATTCTTGTCCTTGGACCTTTTGCGATCCCGATCGGGGATAGAATGTCACAAGCGCTCAATCTTAACATTAGGCGCGCTTCGCGTGAAAAGAAGCGCTCCCCGCTTGTCGTCTAGCTGCAATCCTCTGCAATCCTAGAGAATCGACCTCTAGCTATCCAAGTGGATTTAATACCTTTAAATTCTACGTGCACCACTGCTGTACTTGAAGGGAATCTCGTTACCTACATGGACCCAGAAGAGCGAATTCAAGCAGCTTCCAAGTTTCTCCTGCAGTCACCGCCTGGAGAGATCAATGATGTTCTAAATGGTTCGCATCCTTGACGTTCTCCAGGATAGCATCAGCCAATAAGTCTCTCCGTGTCCAGATGTTCGCAATATTATCTCGGACGACGAGTCTCTCCAAGCCGGCGTGCTTCCAGCTTTAAGGGAGTACAATCTTGCACAGTTCATCACTGCGGACGTACCCGGCCACCAACATCAGGTCAGCTCTCCTGTGCCAGCCCTGGTTCTCACCTTGAGTGCTCATGTGCATGCATAGACCATCGTGAGCGAAGCTGCCCGTGCCCCAAAGTCCTCTGGTGACGAAGAGACAGAAGATGACGGCGATCGCTTCTGGGATCCGAGATCACGAACGAGTTTCCGGTTTGACCACATCAGCCTTGTAAGCAGTATCTGTCTTTCTGTATTGACTTTCTCGTGGTAACATGTAACTTGGTAGGAAGCCTCAGACCCTGTACCTGTAGAGCCTGACAGTGAAGCAGAACCTTTCAGGTACTCTTCGAGAGCCTTTCTCCCCTCGTCTATTCTGACAGAACGAACCCGATAGAAATGCACTGGAACAGTCATCATTACAATACCTGAATGCACATTATCACTCCGGTGTTACATCTGTGTTCTCGAAGCCAGGGACGGCAAGCGAATATATCATTCAAATAGTTGCCAACAAGTATAATCCATCCAACTTCTGGTGAGTTTCTATTTCCGCTACGAAGCGCATCCCCTTGATAATTAATTCACACCACAGGTCAGGTAGATGGAGATCGGAATACACGATCAACCTCGATACACGCAAATTAGAGGGCAAGATTCTCGTCAACGTACACTACTACGAGCAAGGAAATGTGTGCATTCTATATCGTCTTCTCTGGCACTTGGCTTACATACTGACATAGGTTCAACTGTCCACAACTCACAACATCTCCCTGCCACTACCACCGGCCATAACATTAACTTCAGCCGAATCTTCGGCCAAGAAGATTCTCGCCTTGATCGAGACTGAAGAAGGGAAATATCAGACCTCCCTGAATGAATCGTACCAACAAATGGGAGAGAAGACGTTCAAGGGCCTTCGTCGTGCATTGCCGATGACGCGTTCCAAATTGGACTGGGATAAGGTTCGTTCGCTCACCACGATCGTCGAACATAGAGTGACTCACTTGTATCACAGGTACTTGGATACAAGCTCGGGGCGGAGCTTTCTTCCAACAAGAACGCGTTCGGGACCTCATAAGGTGAAGGGAGCGTGTCGAAATGCAAGATGTGTAATATTACTTCAAGGACTTGCGCATTGACAGCATACGTGCTGAAAGTTCTTCATGACCAACTGGAGGAATTCGAGAAGTTGTGGCTTGAACGCTGGTAGCCTTTGGCTCGGTACCGTACATTACCATGATCGCAGCGAGTCTGAGATTCCTGGCTCGTTAGAGACAGGTTACCCACCTTGGATTTTGCTCCTTATCGATTGCACCTTTGTTTGTACTTGTTTGTACCAGATAAGATAAAGCCGGCCACTTCCTCCGTCCATTTCAATGAACTCACCTCCTCCTCTCCTGAGTCCTGATATTGCGGAAGGTCAGAGTGCTCGCGCTCCCTCTTTCTTGGCCCGTTAGAGACTGATTCCCCTCAACACTTCTGAGAGTTCTGTGACTTAGCGCTCGATACATACCGAACATATGCAGTAATGGAGAATCACCAAACCATGCACTCTACTATGTATCTTCTGTGAGCCTAGCAGTAGACTACAGGGTCCAACCCAGAATGTGTCCATTCAGCAAGTTCCCTCAGAGAATTGCGCTATCAGTAGATCCTGGACAGTACTGGTGATTGTGTCACTGCATACAGACATGGTAAGTTGTGAATATGCACACAACCACTTGAACCTTGGTCCCCTGTCCTGTAACACCTTCTCTGAGTTGCGCCTTTCATACTATTCTCATTTTGTACAAGGCAGGAGAATCGCTCAGGCTGCCTCATTCAACTAAATAAGTACGCCAGTATCTTATTAAGCAGAGCTGCATCAGATTTGCCGCGTCCGATACCAATCCCTCTCAATTTCAAGCCATCGTTGAAGCTTGCAGAGACCCATCAGGCTTTCTCAACATACCCTGCCTGTCGCGAATAAGGTTGCGACTGTCCAGTGTTTTTATGGCAGCAGTGTCACCGCCAGGTAAGTAGGCTCAATCTGACTGGGAGTTACCACTTGAAAGTTCCGCTCAATTCAAATTCTTTGCGCAAGTGCGCAAGGATCTATTGCCTGTTATGTAAGTAACTATAGTAGATACTACTAATATACTGCTTTGTACACAGTATAGCTTGACTATGGATATGGTTTTCAACAAGAACAGATTTTCCGTATAGCGTGACCTGAATCACGTACCAACGCCGCACGAGCCAGGATCCGCCGGCGCAGCGGCCTTTTCGAGTTCTTGAACGTTGGGACGTTGACCGTTGACCGTTCAGACTTCAAGCTACAAGCATGCATGCTATGGACCCCGTCCGAGCTCTCCTGTGCATGGTTTGTCACTGCCCTTGGACTTTGGGCAACTCATGGTCACTCAGACCAGGCTGGGAATGTTCGAGGCGGAAAGACTGGGGCGTACTGCAGACTACTGAAGATGTTTGTTGCGAGTCGAATACATTTCGTGCTTACTCGCAACATTAGTATTCTCCGCAGAGCTTACACGAACTTGTGAGTGTAACCGACCTCTGCACTGACTCAGAAGAGAGGGACTATCAGGGATAATATATTGTGGGAGATTACATGTCGTTGACGTTGCCGCGACCCCTGAGATGAAGCGACCAAAGGCGGAATTGCGGCATTGATTCGCATTTAAAAAGTCTATAAGATTGCGAAAAATGGCGTATAGTAGCTGGTTATCAACTTATCTCAGCATTATTATCTGGTTATTACTCTCGAGACTTTTGTACGCAGTCTCTCACATCGACAGTGACCTTCCTCGGACGCTGCTAAGTTCGTGCAGTCATGACGGTGGACGAGAGAACGCCTTTGCTATCTGAGGCAGAAGATCTCCTTGCCAGGCGAGGGGATGATACATCGACGCCCATAGATGCAGAACAGGCAACCCCAGTAGATTCGGACAAGCCGAAGGTGTCCGCGCTGACCATAGTGAGTCTCAAACCTCTCTTCCTGCATGTATCTCAAATTACCTTCTACGATGCTATCATGCTGGTAGCTACTACCTCTCTCAATTGGTATTTTCTTATCGGCACTACACCGCGTGCCATGGAAAGTGTCTGGATCACCCCGACCGCGGGTCCGAAATTCGGCACCCGGAGGTGCCAACCACTCCACAGCGAAACCTCCTGCTGTTGCCATTACCGAAGTTGAATGAGACTCAGTTGAGAGCGTGTACCTCGCTGAGCTCAACAAAAAACCTCAACCTGAGATCAAGCTTTTGAGGCGACTACAAGGGGCGGAGCTTGAATTTAATATATTTTCCATTTCTTTTTTCTTTTGGGTTTCTCGCTTTCAGATGACATATCTTACAGAAAAAACATATCTGATATAAAATTCAATTTTATGTAGATTCTACACCAATACTGTACATGATATACAATACAAGCTACTAGCAAACAGTACTACTAGACTATATTGTACAATTCAAATCATACTACTGTAATGTTACATCCCACCCCGCCCCCCCTCCCCCAGTGACTGGGAAGCGACACTACTCAGGAAATGGTGGAAATGTGGATTCTGAATGGCGGTCAATATGTTGATGCATTAAGGGTGACTAGTACAGGGCCAATGGACTTACCGTGAGTAGCCTGTCATCTTGGGTTCTTATGCCACGTCATTGCCTCATCACCTACAATCATATCATCGAAACTTAAGGAAGGTGAATGTAATGTGAGAGGCTAGTAAGTGGGAAGTAACTCACTGTCACTGATCCGGGTTTCACAAGGTAGGCCTGCAAGGGTTGGAGGAGGGCGAGAGCCTGGAGGGATAATAAGAGGGTGAGAGGCAGTGAGGGGGGATGGAGTTGGAAGAGAAGAGAAGAGAGAGCAACAATTCGCTTGCTCGGTGGCTTGCTTTGAAGTGCGTTGGCTCCAGCGCCGAGCCTGCCGCCTGATGCCGCACATGCCGCTGTCGAAGGGCCGTATCATATGTTCCTGGTTAGCAGATGGTCTCTGAAGTGCAACATACATTGGGTGGACGTCTCTGAGCTGCACTCAGCTGCACTCAGAATATCAGGATCACTTATGCATATATTTGTCGTCCTTTCTGTAACATGAGATGAGATGGGGTGGTCCCGCAGGACAAGTGTTTTGAGTACCAATACATTTCTCAGTTGAGAGAAAATTAATCATCTCAAGCAAGGCTCGGTAACGGTCTCAGGGTGACCTCCAGTCAAGAGGTGTACTCGAGCCCATCCAGATGCTCAGATGATATCACAATGAGCCGATATAGCTCTAGAGACATGAGCCGAAACTGAGCTGACCCTCGAGGAGCCGATGATCTGACCCTCGTTCTCAAGTTCGGGTTCTTAGTTGAGAGCGCTCCCACACATTGCTTGATTGGCGGTGTAGATTGGATGATTGTCGCTTCTTCCTATGCTGCCATTGGAAGCGAATTAGATGCTCTGCAGAGCACCAGCTGGATCGCGACTGCGTACATGCTAACGACTACAAGTTTTCAGTAAGTAGTTCTCCCCTGACAAAGATTGATTTCTTACCATTCTACCCATCTCCCTACTCAGACCGCTATATGGCAAGGTTGGCTTTGCTCTCGCTCAGTTTATCATATTGGCATAATACTGATCTTTCTCTGTAGCTTAGTGATATATTTGGTCGGAAAGCATGCCTTCTGTTCGCATACTTTACCTTCGCTCTCGGTTGTCTGCTCTGCGGATTGTCCCGAAACATTACTGAGCTCATTGCTGCGCGAGCTTTCTCAGGCATTGGGGGCGGAGGGATCACAACGTATGACATGTCATCTGTGTATTATACTCATGCATTGACGAAAATTTGCTCAGGGTCGGATCCATCATTATGTCGGATGTTGCCCCTTTGCGTCAGAGAGGGACATGGCAAGGTACTAGAGATTAGCATTACATCTCTCGGTTTATGCGTATCTCATGTGACTGCTCACAGGATTCGCGAACATAGTCTTCGCAGCAGGTCAAGCCGTTGGAGCACCATTGGGTGGCTTGCTCGCCGATACAATTGGTTGGAGATGGTACGCTCCTCGGCTAATGTCCCCTCAGTACAATGTAATAACCTACTTGCAGGTCTTTCCTCCTTCAAGTCCCTCTTGCGCTTTTGGCTATCACATCTGTGACCCTTACATTAAAGCTCCCGAAGACAGAGACGTCAAATTTCATCTCAAACCTCAAACGTGTCGACTTCCTCGGGGCCATCACACTTGTCACGGCCATCTTCCTTTTACTTGTTGGACTTGACCGAGGCGGAAATTTATCATGGCAGCATCCGATTACTGTGGCCTCTCTATCTGGATTTGCGATCCTCTTCCCTGCGTTCATACTAATCGAGTGGAAGTTCGCGAAGGAGCCATTTGCCCCCAAACACATCGTTATGGAGCCTACTCTTCTAGCGGCCTATCTGTGTAACTTCCTGGGTATCGGAGCACAAATGGCCTTCATATACCACGCATCACTATATTTCCAGGCTGTTGAAGGACGTACTGCCGCTCGAGCAGGCTTGTTCCTCATTCCAAACGTTGTCACGTCGGTGACCGGTAGCCTTGGAGGAGGATTGATCATGCAGATCACGGGCAGGTACAGGACGCTGACTATCACAGCCTTTGTCTTTGGCGTACTGGGCACCACTGTGGCTACTTTGTATGCCGGGATTCTGGGTACTTCAGATGTTCTCATAGTGATTGGTAGGTTATGTAGATCTTCATCTAGCGGCGTTGGCTGATACGCGTCATAGGATCCGCTTCTGCTGGATTGGGAATAGGTACTGCTATCACGACTACCCTCATTGCACTCATTGCAAATGCTGGCCCCCAAAATCAAGCTGTAGCTACCGCAGGTGAGTGTCACCCCTTCGCGATCGACCCTCATCCATAGTTCATTGGCACTTACACGCATCCCACCAGTTTCATATCTATTCCGATCACTGGGTAGCGTTGTTGGTCTGTCCTTGGTTTCGACAGCGGCACAGGAAACTCTTCGGAGCAAGCTTTATTCACGACTATCGGGAAATGATGCTGTGGAGGAGGTATGTGTTGATAAATCATGTGCACGTTGCCTCCCTCATGCTCATGCCCGATATTCAGATCATCGAGGGTGCTCGCAAATCCTTGAATTACATTGCGGAACTTCCGCCTAAAATCAGGGAAAAGGTTGTCTTGTCTTACGCGGACTCTGTACGGCTCGCGTTCTGGTTGTCAGTCTCTCTTTACCTTGCGGCACTGATATCTTCGTGGTATATCAAGGAGAAAGTGCTACTACCGAAGTAGAGGGAAAAAGCCAAATCAAATTATAATGATGAGTTTGAGTTGTTTGCTAGTTACGAAGACCGCTGGTGGATCTCAAGGTTGAACTTGGGAAGTTTGAGTTCATTTACTCAGTACGCGTCGAAAGTGCCCTACGGTCAAATGAGAGTTTTAGTTTCGAGTTTGCTTCCTTTCGGGACATCCTGAGAGCTATTAGGCCCGGCGTTGACTCGTATGTCCACTTTACAACGGATGATTCGTGCGCCATTCAGCAAAGTCGAGCTTTATGTATGTAGTAGATGTGCCGCCCTCAGAATCGCGGGGCCATGCAGATTCTGGTCTTGTCATTTACGTTTATCGATGATTCCTCGAGCCCAGTCATGCTACCGCAATTGGGCGAACCAGGGCCACTAAGTCCTTGGTAGTACCATGATTTCCTTCAGCGGTCTTTATCGTTTGAGTACCTCATGGAGTCATGGAGTAATGAGACCCTCCCATCGAGACGCATGTACATACTCGTGCTATCATCCTGTGAGCCTCCTGTGGAGAACAGGTCGAAGCGAGTAATCAGCTCGCCGATCCAAGATGCATGTGCCTAGACTATTTAGATGGAAGACCGTCTGAAATCACGCCTTGCTTCATGATTATCGCGGAAGTAATGAGTTGCAGAGGTAGAAACTGAAGGATATATGTGCCGTGTAAGCATTTCAACAGCTTGAACTTGAAGAAAGAAAGAAGGCAGGTCCTGGCAGGTCGCGTTGTCATCGCGAACGCGTCAGCGACGGAATAGAGAACAGACGCTCATATCAGTGTTATGACGTTCAGGAAAGCGAACTACCTCCTGGTCGTCTGAGCATAGTGGGGTATTTCCTCGCCAAACCTTTCTATCTTATACCACCACCAGCATCGACTGGTTTTTAACACTCTCCCTTCTTGTTCTTGTACTATATATCTCTGGCAACACTGGAATCCCCGTCACTTCGACTCGCTTTGCTGTCTTACGACTTCGTTTCGCACCGGTAACCCGTCACTGGCAGTCTTAACGTCTTGACATCTCAGCATGGCGGCCTCCATAGCTCAGCCTCACAAAGGCCTCGCTGACCTTGTGCAGTATATGAAGGCAAACAATAAGCCTACTTCCCAAGCCGAAGATGAACATCCCCAGACCCCGCCTTTGGGTGTATTGACCGATCAAGATACCAAGCAGGATCGCGATACTGCGAGAGAGCAGCATGCAGAGCATTTACAGGGCATCGCTGAGAAGCGTGCCGCTGCTGGCACTGGAGCACACGGCCCCGAAGACGAGGGCAAGCCTCACCTGAAAATGCCATCCGAGGGCCAGGAATCCATTCCTCCGTCCAAACCGCGACAAAGCAAGGAGTCTAAACGACGTCCCACAATTAATACAGAGGACTTGGCCAGTCCACGAACAAGCAATGCTTCTCGCGCATATACCCAACCTTCAGGTTCCCGACATGTTCCTCGCAAGTCGACTGCTTCAGGCACCCGTCACCATCCACCACCTGGCACTCCTTGCGGCCCGCCCAGATCCATATCCTACCATTACTCCCTGTCAGGGTCAGGGTCGGTACCGCCTCCATCAAGTATTAGCTCTGACCATCACGAGGAACAATCCCATTTTCTAAGCCTGCCCGGCACGGAAGAGGTAGACGACCCCGACAACCCCGAGGATTTCGTTCCCGCCACGTCCCCCTTCCGTGGCGCCTTAGAATACGATGATCCCGAACAGCGTGAGCGCGAGCGCGAGATCGCGGGGAAGAGAGAAAAACGAAGGGAGAGAGACACCGGCAGCTATTTCCCTGAAGTCTGGAACCCCGTCAGATGGCTCACTGAATCGCCCAAGCTGGAGAATCAAGGCTTCACGAGCGAGCCGGAAGGCGAGGACGAGCTACCGAATGGGCCACATACTGCTGAAGGGAGTTCTCAACCCAAGCCTCGGACTAAAACGTCAGCACCGTCGAGCCCTCGCTTGGGCATATTGCAGCGCTCTCGTTCTATGCCCCACATGAAGAAGGACAGCACCTCTGGCCAAGGTACTGCGCCTAAGTGGGGCCGACTGCGTTCACTGCTACCACACCTGGCGAACCAGGGCCGAGCACAAGCGAACGCTCCCTCTGGCGTTGTGCCACATTCCGTGAATATCACGGACGAGCTTATGGTAGGAGGGTTGTCCACCTTGATGCTTCGCCTGTGGTTCGAACGAGACGAGAAAGGTCATAGGAGGATACCTATCCTCTTCCATCATCTTCGGATTCGTGTAAGCGATAGCTTGCATCCTATGCACGGACACAAGGCCGTCTTTAGGATCGAGTGTGAGTATGCGAATGGGGCGGCACGTTGGGTTGTCTACCGCCAGCTGAGGGAATTTCTCTCTTTGCATACACACTACACGTTCTCGAACGCATATAATCGCAATGTTGAGACTTTACCCGATTTCCCAAAGACAAGTAAGTTTGAACTCGTGATGGACTATACGCGGTCTTATGTTGCACTCGCGTAGGTCTGCCTTACTTCAAATGGTTGAAGGAGAGGGACAGTGAAGTTGGTCGTGCCGAATTTGCTCGCATGCAAAGGGAAGCTCTAGAGAATTATCTCATCGGCCTCATTCGCGCGGTGGTGAGTATTACTTACAATCGTTAGTATACTTGAAAGCTCAACAACGGTCTGTTTTTACTCGCAGATGTTCCATCCCGCTGCAAATCGACTCGCCAGCTTCTTGGAGATCAGCGCGTTGTCTATCGCCCTCGCTCAATCAGGAGGAGCTCAATACAAGGCAGGCTTCTTGCGAATTCAGCCTTCGAGAAACAAAGGTGGATTTGGACACAAGAACGTCGGCTGGAAGGAGAAGACGAAACAGCGATGGTGCTCTGTACGCGAGAGCTACCTCGTTGTGCTGGAGGAAATGGGAGAGGTTAGCCATAAACATTCTTTTGCCGCATACATGATGATCTAATCAAATGTCATGCAGCTCACGGTGTTTGATGTTTTCTTAATTGACCAAGACTTCAAAATCGAGCGACCGACGAGATACTACCGACAAGGTTTAAATCTCCTTACTTTGCAAGATGGCGTTGAGCATCACCATGAGCACCACTCCAGTAGCCATCCGAGGTCTAGTCAAGATAACAAGAGCTATGCTGGTTCGACTTTTGGTTCTATCAAGCATAGTATCACCAAGGCTCTACACCTGAAACATCATAACCACTCTCACCATTCTCACCACGCTCACAATAACGCAGGCGGTCCGTCAAACTCTCATCCCAGAGAAGGAACCAGCAACACGCACTTATCTCCTCCCTCTCAACGTCGCCCCCAGCAGCACAGAGGAAATTCAGATGAGGAGTCATCTGGCTCTGACTCTGACTCCTCGGACGATGGACAGAGTTCTCGACCTCTTACGCCCATGCTGGACCCATCGACGAACACGAATCCTCTAGATGATCACACGGAGAAGCCAGACATGCAGGGTGGTCAAGACGGGAAGAAGAAGAAGCGTGGCGGGGATGTGTCGAAGCATGTGTTCTATATTGAGAATTCGCAGATGAGGCTAAAGCTGTTCGCGAAGAATGAGGTTTGTCTTCTGTCGCTCTCAGCTTCATCCGGTAGGCTGATCTAATGGTTGGTTTGTAGCGCCAAATGCTCCAATGGATCGCTGCGCTCGAGAAGGTCGCTCGCGAATCTCATTTCACTGGAAAGAATCGCTTTGACAGCTTCGCGCCGATCCGATTGAATGTGGCCGCTCAATGGCTGGTCGATGGGGTACGTATCCTGAATATAACCCCATTCCGTATATGTACTCATTGATCTTCTTCATGACTAGCGTGACTACTTCTGGAATCTCTCCCGAGCGCTCCTTTTGGCACGAGAAAGCATCTACATCCATGATTGGTGGCTATCTCCTGAGCTGAAGTTGAGAAGACCTGGGATGGATAAGTATCGCCTTGATCATTTGTTGGAGAGGAAAGCGAAGGAAGGCGTGAAGATCTATATCATTGTCTAGTGAGTGGTTATCGTCTTCATGTTGTCCACGCGTTGTTTTCTGAGCCGTGGTTCTATAGCCAAGAAGTTTCCAGTCGCACTACTCCTACAGATAGCAAGTATGTCGCCCTTGATATCTGTGATTACTTCGACACGTCCTGATGGGTTCCTCCACAGTTATACCAAGCAGCGTCTTACAGCCCTGCATCCCAACATTATGGTGCAAAGATCTCCGTCGCATTTCCAGACCGGCACTTTCTATTGGGCACATGTAAGTGCTTCATTTTCAGAACCCTGCCTGACAGTCTGGAGCTGACAACGTATCTACAGCATGAGAAGCTTTGCGTCATAGATCAGACCATTGCATTCATGGGCGGTCTCGACGCCTGTTTCGGACGGTAAGTCAACAGTCAGAGTCCGCGGTCATAGTATGTCATTGAATCCACCTCGTAGATGGGATACTCCTCAACATGTTCTTGTCGACGATCCTGAGTTGAATGACGACCCTAGTGAACCAATCTGGCCTGGTAAGTATCAGGAAGTCGATAATCGGATTTGAACTCATGGTAGTCGGTACAGGCAAGGATTACAGCAACCCCAGAGTCACTGATTTCCACACACTGAATAAGCCTGATGAAGACATGTACGACCGCAGTAAGGTCCCCCGTATGCCATGGTCAGTCCGAGTCTCTTGGTTTGCTATGGGATGAAAGCTTAGGCGTTCACAGGCACGACGTGTCGATGCAGGTTGTCGGCCAACCGGCACGTGACCTCGCACGTCACTTCGTTCAGCGATGGAACTACCTGCTCAGGATCAAGAACCATACTCGTCAAATGCCAATGTTGCTGCCGCCGCCTGAATTCAAACCTGGTGAACTCTCCAGCATGGGGTTGACTGGAACTTGCGAGTTACAAATATGCCGCTCTGCGGGTGCTTGGTCGTTGGGCACTCCTGAAAGAACGGAGTTCTCAATCCAGAATGCCTATCTTAAAGGTGCGTACTGAACCAGTTGATTTGTGTGTATATGAAGTCAGGCTGATATATGTATGACTAGCTATCCAACTCTCAGAACATTTCGTGTACATCGAGAATCAATTCTTCATCACATCGTGTGTACTTTATTGGTTCATCATAATCCATACCTTGATGCTAATGACAACGTAGGACTGTTGTGAACGAGGTCAAGATCGAGAATCGCATCGGCGACGCTTTGGTACATCGTATCATCCGTGCTCACCGCGAGGGTACACCATGGAAGTGCTGCGTAGTGATACCCCTGCTACCCGGATTCACCTTCCCGGTCGACCACAGTGATGCAAGTGCTGTAAGTCTGCGACGCGTCATGTATGTGCATATATACCTGCTGAAGACACGTACCTAGATTCGTATCATTCTGGAATGCCAAAACCGCACTATATGCCGCGGACCGAACTCAATCTTCGCCCGACTAAGGAAGGAAGGGATTGACGTAGGCATTCTGCTCACTCGTTTCATACTCTGTCCTGATTGGTATCCATTTTGCAGCCAGACGACTATATCTCATTCTTTTCCCTGAGGAATTGGGGCAAGTTGCGGGGAGATGTTCTGACTACTGAACAGGTAAATGCTCTGTTACGACGTACCGCACATAAGTTGATTAAACTATGCTTTTTTAGGTCTATATCCACGGCAAGGTTTGCATCGTTGATGACCGTCTCGCCATCATTGGAAGTGCCAACATCAACGAGCGTTCCCAACGAGGCGATCGTGACTCTGAACTTGCAGCTGTCATTCGCGATACAGACATGATTGACTCGTAAGTAGATAAACAGCGAATCTGAGTTATATGCTGAAGCAAATGTTCTTGGTAGCAAAATGGCGGGCAAGCCGTACAAAGTCGGCCGCTTCGCGCACACACTGCGTGTCAGATTGATGCGCGAGCATCTTGGTGTAGACGTCGATGCAATGTACGAAGACGACCTCATGGCTTTCGAGCCTACGAAGCCTGAACACGACGTTCAAGAGTGGGACCCCGATGCCGAACAGGAGTATGGTCGCGAGGAAGGTGTCACTCATGTCGGAAAGGGAAAGCGCAGGACTGCCACGAAGGAGCTTGCGCATGACGCTGTTGACGGTCTTGAACAAGGTATATTTCCAGTTGCAAAGAGTGAAATACAGTAAGTTATTGAACTCATCCACTCTATTCAGCCCTTCACGGTACAGGAGATGCCGAAGCCAAGGACGTCGCAATGCTGCTCCGCAAAACGGGAATGAAGACCAAAAACACAGATGCTACGGTTGGAGACGCTAGCTTGGATGAAGAGCGAAGGACTTACAATGAGAAGGGCGACAAAGTACCCGGTTTCACGAGTTCCATCATCCCGACTCTTGAAGAGAAGGCCATAGCTGAGCAGTTAGAAAATGAGAATGGGCAAGTGGAACGCGAGCCGAAGGAGAATGGTATCACCCAGAATGGAGACGCCAAGGTCCAAAATGGTCACGGAAATGGTCACGCTAATGGGACAGCAAATGGCGATAGCAAGCACGGCGAACCTGAGGATGCTCGCGTCGATGGAGAGTTATATGGCGCTCCAGCTGGTACTGACCCGTCTCGTGACGGACGACCTCAAGCACAAGCTGCTACCAGAGGCGAAGCTGCCGAAGACGAACAGAAGGGTCCTACCGCTCGCTCGCAACTACGCAGACATTTAACGGCAAAGCTTGGCTCACGCTCAAGCGCTCGTCCATGGGTCCTGCCAACACCCACTCCTCATGTCGATCCACATGGATTCGACGACCCAGTGTGTGACGAGTTTTGGAAGGATGTCTGGGTAGCCTGTGCTGTTCACAACGTTAGTGAAGTTTATGCGATGATGGGATATGATGGCTCACAATCTTTCATTTTACTTAGACCGAGATCTTCCGCAAGGTGTTTCATGCTATTCCTGATGACTTGGTCACGACATGGAAACAATACAAGGAGTTTATTGCCCATCATGAACGTCTTAACAAACCGGTACGTGCATGTGTTTCCTTTTGTTGCGAGTTCCTTTAATGAGCACTCGAATAGGCACGTGACCAACCTACCCCAGAACCTGTTGCACGGATACCCTCGGAAACGGCGGACGCGGGCGCACCTGGACAGCCGAGTTCTGAGAAGACAGAGTCACCTGGAGAAGATCCCAAAGCAAAGGATTACGCCGAGGAACAAGCATCGACCTCCACCGCCAGCGCTCAACCTTCCAACAACCCGCCAACGTCTGAGGCCCGTGGTCGCAAGCAAGCACGGGGAGGACCTGAACCCTTCTCCCAAAGTGAAAGGGAAGAAATGGAGCGCCTCCTTGAAGAGCTCAGAGGTCATCTAGGTATATCTAGTGAACATCTGCTGCCTGTGTATACCTCGCTGACCTTGATACGGTAGTTATTTATCCCACGCGATTCCTCGAAGGGGAAGATATCGCGAATAACTTCCTGTTCAATACCGATAGGTGAGTAATGGTAATCTCTCAACGGGAGCTCGACAGCTGACGCAATTGGCGACAGGCTGCTTCCCCTACCAATTTACGATTGATTGTGTAGCTCTTCAACCCATATGGACTATACCCACGGACTTGCATTGATTCCCAAACATTAGGACACTTTCTTGGATCTCTCTTTAATTCTCATTCATTCATTCGTCTTGTCTTCCTCTGCGATGTTTGCGTACTCCTGTAGCTCATCGTAATACGTATTGTATTATTCTATAAATCAAACCAGCTGTCATCGCATATGCATATATGGCATATGCATGAGAGGAAGTGCTATGTCAGCGGGCTGTGCACGCTCAATCACGTCTCTCCAAGAGCTTCTCTGCTACCCATTTACCGGAATGGAATTGACAGGTTTTCTTTTCTATCCTTGACCGAGCTCTCGACCCCAGTCTAGTTGTATGAGACCGTTTCCTTGGGTTAGCCGTATTACGTTTCCGTCCCTCGGTATCTTTCGTGAAGACTCTGGCTTCTATATCATCACCATCCTTTTGAGCCTTCTGCGAATCGTAGACCGTGACCCACTCCGGAGCCAGGCCGATATCGGGCCAAGCATCATCATCATCCTGAGATGTAACGTGTGCCGATGCCTGGGGCAAATAGTCAGGTCCCGCGTACATTTTTTCTACGTTGTCCACCACGCTGCTCCGAGGAATATCGAGAACTGATATGCATATTGAGGGACAATCCAGCGAAGACGATAACAAAACCTACTGTTGGTCGGGGAAGCCCTCGGCGTATCTTCCGCCTGTCTACCCGGTGCTACCGATAGAGTTCGTGAGCGATTCCTGTCATCAAGTGTTAATTGAGAAAATGGCGCTAATGAGGCATTCCGGCTGGGATTTCGTGTAGGAGCAGGAGAGACAGATTTCGATGATGAAGTGGAATTGATTGTCGCGATACTGGAGAGGGATGAAGGACGATAGTGCGTTAAGTTAGGAGGCAAGTCTCGAGACGAGAGCTTGAACGATGCCGATATGGGGCCAGACTCAGTCCTGAGCTTCTTTCTGTCGGGAAGCTCTGACTGTGTCTTCGATTTGTCTCTTGCATTGACGGAAGATGGCGCATCTATATTATTGGGAATTGAGCCGTCGTTGTTGCCCTTGCCATCGAGACCATGCTGCCTGTGGTCAGCACTGTAGTTTCCTGTATATGCATGTATGCTGAGATTCTTTTCGGTGATTTCGACAGATTGATCGGAGCCGAACTTGCCTGGAAAGCGGGAGCTTGAGAGTGGTCGGGAATGTTGTATGTTTTCCAACCTCCGCGGTACCGTGGTTGGTTTGGCTGAAAATGGTTGAACTGACGATGATCTTGCCGTTTCAGCAGCCCGACCAACAGGAGGAGAATCCAACATCTCGATTTCATCCGAGTCATCAATGAGTATTATGGTGGTTTTCTGGGTAGGAACAGATGCTTTGCGTTGCTGTGGATTCTCCGAAGGTCCTGCTACGTTTTTGGAGCAACGTCTGCATATCCAGCTCTCGAGACTCCCTTCGAATTGGTTCTCGGCACTAGCATTTATACGGGAAATCAATTCAGAATCACTCATTGGTGCCAAAAGACATTCTAATGAGGAACGGCTGTTTCGTAGGTATGTATTGCGGCGCAAAAATGTGAGGATTGAACTCACTGTGATGCCAGTTTCTGTGGCATTGACAGCAGGTGAGAATGAAATTCGCCGGTCCACTGTCAGAACCGCTGCAACGAAAGCAGGAGCTCATCTTGACAAGGCGAGGTATTCAAACCTAGCCCTCAGTGAGCGACTCCACTACTACTGCAGGGTATTGGACCTTGGTGGTACCACGGCCCCGATTGAAGCACCTTCAGCGTCCGGCACCTCTGACGCTGCGAGAATCTGACCCCTGCTCGGCGTGTCAGTATGCGGGGCCTTCGGTGAGGCCAAAGATGCTCAGGCCGCGCAGCAGGTACGCTAGCCCAGCCAAAGATTGCGTACTACTACGTTGGAATGTTTACTAGTAACACTGTAATCATTGGCATCAGCAATATTATCCGAGTGTAACGACGAAGAACGTACTACCAGAGGGTCACTCAACAGTCTGATCACAGAATTCAACGATACTGCGCCTGAGCCTAATATATCAGTGTTCGGATGCTCGGTGTTCACTGTTCTGGCAGTGCCAGTGAGGCCGCGGCCAAGTGAGGCATCAATGCCGTGTAACACTGTTTATCGTTGTTGACGTGTTGAGAACCTTCGTCACGTGGTGACATCCAGGATCGCGATTATTTAGTGGTCCACGGAGGCTTGACGGGTGCTATCGACTTCAAGCTTCAGACTCGGATAGCGCAGACTAGTGATTCAGGTAGCAACAAGAAGTAATGATGTACATACAGGGAGCACATACACGCACAAATACACTGGAGACAGGATATAAGTACAATCATCGTCGCGTCGCAGTCAACTCGAGGCCGCTCCTCAGTTGCCATTCGCTGGCTTTTTGCAAACAAGCTTGTGGACTGGCCACGCCTTTAATTGGCTGCAGCATATATAGGTCGGTATCACAACGCGAACATAACGAGAACAAAGGCACGTACCATTCCTTGTTACAGTAGCGAACCAATTTGCAGCGGGAGCAAGTAGGCATGCCCTTGCCCCCAATCTCAGCGCAACCACCGCACGCAACGGGGTGTTTGTCATTTGCCCACATGTAGTTATTGACTGCTGGTCTATCTTCCTTCTTTCCCATCACTTGCTGCTTTACGGCGGGCGGCGGGGCTTTATTGGATCCCCGACTCATCATACTGTCAATCCTCTCGATCTCGCCGGGCAACAGAGAAGGCACAAAGTTTTCGGCCGTGACATGGAAAATGGGGGCACCAGGTTTGATAGGCGCGTCAAAATTAGTACCAAGGAAGTCTGGATGGAGACCTTTATCGAGGGTGGTATACGTCGCGCGGACACTATTTTGGTGACAGATCAACGAATTCCTTCGCAAGGGGAGGTGACATGGGACATACAAGTTAGGTTTTCCTTCGTCATGGTATAAGTATTTTAGCAAAGACATGAACCTGTCGGCATTTGCTTTCGTCATGGTTGCATAGTCTTCTTCAAAAGAGATGTTACTGCCACAGGCTGATAGCGCGTTAGCTCAGTGTCCGGAAGCCTGACTAGATGGAGCACCGGACGTACTGCTGCGACTTTGACCGAAGCACATAACGAGTAGGAATCGAGTGGTAGTCATATCCGTGAATATGAGATGTCCGCGATCCCTCTACAGACCAAGGTCACGGCGTATACGCTTCACATGAATGTAGAATAACTCACGACGCGCTTTGCGGATCCTTTCACGACCTATTCATCCGCGCATTCAGTACAAAATAGAGAATTGGAGTTCGTCACAGGCATACCTCCCAGTCATATAAAATAGGCAACCATTGTTTGAGGGGATCACGAGTATTTCCAACCCATTTTGCCACTTGATCTACGACTTTTTTCCTGGCCAGGAAGTCAAGACAATCGAGATCACGAACTTGATGAGGGTCTTGCTCAAACTTGCGAGAAACCTCACATTCATACACGCCAAGCTCGCGACACTGAAGGAGCTTCGTCGTCGCGCAGGTACCCGAGAGGTTCACAAACATCATCGGGTTCCAACTATTACCGCGGCATGACTCGTGAGCAGCAGCGACTCCGATGCAACGATTGGGTTAAAACCTACTACGGAAGCCCTCCCATGAGCGACGTTGCCCATTCAGCACCATCCATTGTGGACTGCCCGTCGAGTGATCAAAGATTGGATCTAGCACTGGCTGCGAACGGATATCGGATGAGTATTTCTCTGTTCCGCAACAATGAAAATGCACGAGAGAACTCACTGCACCGTCGGAGCCTGTACGATAGTACGTACAAGCACAGTGGTGGTCGGGGAGCAAGAGACAGGGGTCAGCGACGCGTTATATACCAGGTGATCGGCTATTGTTAGTACACCAAGCCCGTGCCAAACAATGACATCCTTAATTTTGGCCTTCTCCCCGTGATTCGCA
Organism: Panus rudis PR-1116 ss-1; assembly: GCA_022160315.1. Taxonomy (NCBI): domain Eukaryota; kingdom Fungi; phylum Basidiomycota; class Agaricomycetes; order Polyporales; family Panaceae; genus Panus; species Panus rudis. Next base: position 240,294 of record MU275161.1, on the reverse strand, counting down.
TTGATATGTACGAACGCAGAGAGATGTACGCAAATTGTCAAAGGAGACGATGAATACCCCAAGCAGAACAATATGTTACTATTGAATAAGGTACGAACAGGTTGAGCCTACATAGGTGCATTAAACGGCACAAGTAGGATACGCTTTAATATGTCACAAATAACATAACGAAGCTTGATTCGAAAAGAACAGAAAGGAACATCGGTTAACCGGCGAAAGATAAAACACCTTGGTTACGCTCGGGGTCGCGCATACGATGAACGCGCACAGTATTGCCAATGGTGATGTTCGTCATATCCTGCGGCGTGATGAGAATGTACTGTTTGCGATTGGAGGCGTTCGCGGTGTCAATCTGGTAAGGGTGAGAGTGAGTAACAATGTCCGCGGTGCGCATCACGGAGATTAGAAAAACTCACCATCATCTTCATACTGATTCGGCGGTTGACAGCGTCCATGAAGACATCGAACTCGTCTACCAACGAATTTAGATGAGACCCAGGAAAGATTGTGTGATAGACATACCGAGGCAACGGATCGGACACCCGATGGACTCCCATAGCGAGAGCAGCAAGCAAATGGTCGAGAACGACTTCTCACCACCCGACAACGAGCGGGGATCCTTCTCGCGACTGCCACCTTGAGTAGGCGCCATGTCATCCGTCTGCACCTTGAGACTCAGCGTTCCAGCAACGTGGTCAAAGATGACCTTGCCATAGTAGCCACGCTGCGAAAGGTGATAGGCGAAATATATCTTGCAGCGAAGAGCGATATGTCGACGGAACTCGTGCCATTTCTTCAATCGATACTTGATCGATTTCCGGAGGGCCTTGTTGAGAAGGGCCATGCTGCGTAGCTCCTGTCTCGCCTTATCAAGTGCAGCCTTTCTCTTGTTGACCTCAACCGTCATCTCTTCTACGGTGACACCATCCCTGCATCGACGATCAGATACCGAAGAGCTCAATGAGATGAGAACAGACTCACCTCTTCTCTCGTTCACGAAGGGCTGAAGTAACGGAATGAATCTGACGTTCAATCTCTTCAGGTTTCCTGCTCGTCTCTATTCGCGTACAGAACTGCTCAGCTTTGGCAGTCCAGTTCTAACGACCAAAGCATTCAATATCCCGTCTACTCCGCAAGTGGATGGGGCCGACATACCTGATATTCTTCCTGTAGGACGTTCACAGCTTCCTGACATGTATCCACCTTGGTTTGCTCCTCTTGAAGCTTCTTGTTGTATTCATCCCTTTCGTGCTGTGCAGTGACACGAGCTGTTGTAGCGTTCTCGATTGCTCCCTGTACGAAAGCAAATGAGTCATCAGCGATTGAAGCCGGGAAGAATAAAAGGAGTTATAACTCGCCTGAATGACAGCTGCACGTTCTTCGAAGTGACTAATCTCCTCTTGCACTGCGTTCAGCTGATCCACCAACGGTTGCATGGAGGCGTTACCCTGCAGCTTCTGACGCTGCAATTCCTCGAATTGCTGCATCTGGGACTCCTTGTCCTCTTCGAGGCGCTAGAAACATGTCAACAGTTATGGAATGAGTCAGATTCTCTCCAGAGGTCGCACGAACCTGGAGTTCTTCCTTCAAACTCATGATCTCGACAGGCTGCTCCTCGTTTGCTTCATCTTGCAACCTGTCTCGCTCGGACTTAGCCCTGCGAACGGCCTCATAGGCAGACCTTTCTTGTTGCTTCAGTTGTTCTTCGGCACGCTTGCATCTGTTGTAGGTCTGCTTCACTTCAGCGATCTCGCCATTGAGTGCCATCATCTCTTGTTCAATCTTGGCTTTCTCATGTTCCCACATACTATAAAAGATGGAGGTTGTCAATGAACTGTTCAAGCATAGCAATGATACTAGTGAAGCTTACGCTCGAGCGTTTTCACCACGTTGGATGAACAACTGACGCTTTGGATCACTTGGATTCAGGGGGTTCATGGTGTTCGAACGTCCTCCGCCACTCCTATCGTTACAGAGTGAGAATCCGCACGTCAGTTGAACAAATGACAGAAAGACTTGCGTACCTGAAACGCTCGACCCTGAACAGGTCTGCTGTCCAGGCAACACCCTGCCCAATACGCTCCAGTTGCGCATCGGCCTCTGCACGACTCTTCGCGAGAATAAATCTCTCGATAGAGGCCTGGTTGATCAGGATACGCAGAACAAAGGGGTCGGAGATCTATGTTTCCATTGGTAAAATATACGTGAACATGAATAAGGTGCAGTCCTCACCTCCAGTGCACGAAGGACAGTCAAGTAATTTTCCGGAGGCTCGCCGGCACTGTAGTCGAAAAGATCTCTCTCGGTGATGGTTATAGAGACATTATTGCTGAAGTAAACAGATGACATCAGATACTAGTCGTGCCCTAGCACGTAAAGAAACACGCACTTTCCATAACGCTTCAGGATCTTGTCCAGCTCGGCACGATCCTCAACGTTTGACACCGCAAATCCAGACATAAGCTGCCCAAGTTGAACCTGCAGTACATACGCCCACGACTGAGGGTCCTTCACTTTGACGTAAGCACCGAAAGGTCCAATGGGCTTCTCGCCCTTCCACCTCGTTCGTTCAATTTCCCGCAGAACTTGGTCCATATTACGGCCAAAGACAGAAAGCTTATTCTTCTCGGCCTCCGCGCACATCCTTATTTGGTGATCGGCACCGACAAGCTTATCCTTCAACTGTTGCTGTTGCTTCTCAAGTTCTTGGCTCTTGTTATGAGCTTGGAAAGCTTCTTGTTCGAGTCTTGCTTTCTGTCGTCTGAGGTCGTCTAACTTTGCCTCAGCAGCTTTCACGGCCTCGATTGCTTGGTCAAGCCTGCGGTGAGTCTCGTCACGCTTATCTTGTGTGAGAGCTTGCATCTTTGCTTCCTCGGTCTGGATGCGTTCGCCAAGCTCTTGAATCTGGGCCTTCAAGCTCTCGATACTAGCATTGATCTGACTCTCTTCTCGCTGAACATGCGATAGGCTCAGAAAACATCACTATAGCGTATTGAGGAATGCTTACCCTCCATCCAGCGAGATCACCTTTGATCTTCCTGATTTTACTATTCAAATCTGCCTTCCGAGCATTGAGATGTTGGATTTGGCCCAGAGCTTCCATCTTCTCTTCGTGTGCCATGATGATCTCGTTGGCTTCTGCCTCCTTTGCCTAAGAAACAAATAAGCATGATTCAATCTGAAGAGTCGGATTGATAAAAGTACTTACTTCGGCCTCTTGTACTTTCTCCTGAACCTTCGTGACTCTCCGCTTGAGTCTTTCGAGTTCTTCAATCTTCGTGGTCATTTCCCTTTCTTTGGCGTTGACATGGGCCCAAGCTAACTCATTCTTCAGCTCGTCAACTCTGCGCTTCTGATCTCGAGCTTTCTTTGCTTCTTTGAATCGAGCCTCAGCTTCGGCGAACGCCTCTTCCAAGTCGGGAATAGCCTCGGACTTGTGCAAAAGCACCTTTTGGGTCTGATTGATGTTCTCGAGACAGATCTCGTACTCGTCGCTCAATTGCTGGAGTTGGGTGCCGCGAAGGAAGAACTAGATGATAGAAGGTAAGACCTCATACCACAACCAGAACGACGGAACCGCAAACCTTGTACTTGTCAGCAGGCTGAGAGGCACTCAAGAACTGCCTCGCGGAATCTGAGAAGCAAGAATTACAACATCGTTCCGGAAAACATCAAGTGCAAGAACTACCTTGCGTCAGAATGTTCATGGGATTGTCTACCTGGATATTCATATGATCACAGATAGCGGACAGCTCCTCTCGCTTAGTCGAGATGACCTTGCCATCCTTGGACTTGATCTTGTAAGAGGAGGAACCATCTTTCGTGAAACGACGAGTGATAACGATACTGTCGCCGTAGTCGTTATGCCTGTAAGCCTCCTCGCCTTGGTTTTTCAAGACGACAGTGACTTCAGCAGCACTGAAATTAATTGCTCGTTAGATTGAGTTCTCACCAAAATCACCGAAATGAATGCAACGTACCTCTGGCCTTCGCGAATGAAAGATTTAAGGCCGTTTCCACGGCCCGTGGTAGCTGCCTTACCACCGAGAGCAACGGTGAGTGCGGACAAAACAGCACTCTTACCGCCTAACAACATATTAGAGAGCCACCTGGAGTCACTCAAACTACTTCCACTTACTTCCGTTGTGGCCTAAGATGCATCACAGTCAGTAATTGCCGGGATGGCGAAGAGTGGCACCGGAGACACACCGATAATGAAGTTGATTTGCGGTCCGAATTTGAACGTCAGGTACTTGTGGCACATAAACTGGTGCATCTCAAGCTCTTCGACGATGCCCATTTCAGCAATACCCTAACATTCTAGTGTCAATGACCGGAATTGCACTCCATTCGATCTGCTTACACCCTGAGTCTTTGTCTTCCCGAGGACCTTTGCACGCAACTGATCCTCATGCTCTTCCTCAAATCTCTTCTCTTCTTCCTGATCAGGGGCTGCCTGCTCGATTACTGTATCCTCATCCTCGTCTTCCAGTTCTTCAACACCGTTCCGACGCGCCTTGCCTTTGCCATTCACATGTCGTTTGGAATCAATCCCAGCCCTGCGTTCGAGCTCGTCCTCGTCGTTGGGAGAGGTCCGCGCGCGTTTGGATGCTTGCGAGGCATCATCTGGAGACTCTGTGTCACTATCGTCTTGGTGTGCTCGCCGTTTCACCATGGTGGTCTGAGCGAAAGTAGGTCGCGGGTTAAGCGAGGAGGGCGCGTAGGCGCTGAGAGAACGCGACGCGACTGTGGGAAAGTGACAAAGAAGACCAAATAAAGGCGCTCTTCAGATGTGGGCGCTCAAATGATTGCTCAACCTTATTGGGCCAGGTTTGTTTCGACGAATACATTGCTCCAAAGCGTCGAAGTGAAAAGTCAGAATACGTTAAAACTCGCATGAGAAGAGTGTAGAAGCAACGCCAGCGAATAAGAAGGTGCTACGCACGACAAGAACAATTGATTGCGAAGGTGGGATGTGACGGAGACGGAGACGGGCGGGAGATCACTGATCAGTCGGCGAGGAGTGCTGAGCGTGGTTGCGACTTGGTTGCGACAAGACATCCAAGCTCAGACAGCTTTCTTCTTCCTCCCATCTTCTCCTCCGCCCAGGCCTTGGTCCACCGAGGCATCCCCTCTTTACTTTCCTTCGTTTTCACCGTCATTCTTTTTGATTTGTGAACCCCCTGCGAGCCCCCAAGACATCCCGCAACCAAGAAAAAACTCGAACCAAATGGCACAACAAACTATCTATCAGACTCCTCCCCTGGCTGGAAGACCTCCGTTCGCCACAGACGACGACTCCGTGTACGACAACCAACCTAACCAACAACCTACCCGCAGGCTCCGACAGCCCCAGCCCGCCGATCCGAATGCAAGGACGTCCGCGTATAACGTGTACGTAACCCTTGCGGACATTGTAACAGCTCTATCCCCGACAACGCCTCATATATTGTCTACTCATACAGTTACGACAACTACATAGAGGACTCGAAGCGTGACTCTGGTGTAGGAGCTCTTGGCATGGGCCTCATGAACGGCGACATGGATGACGACGATCCTTTCGACGATAACCACAAGGCCTCCCTAGAGAAGAAGACACCCCAGCCTATCCCCCTCGCTGCGCCCAAGCCTGGATATGCCGCGCCCGTCGCGGCATTGAACCTTGCTCGTCCTGCTCCGGCAGCCACGCCGGATGGACGTCTGCCTTCGCCCCAGATGTCCCAAGTCCAGGGACCTAAGCCCCTCACCTTGGTGACCAACATGGGGAATGGCTCTCGTGTTCCTCCCCCGGCTGCTATCAACGTTCCGAGTACGCCCCACCCGCTTCAGCCTCCCATGACCCCGATTATGCCAGTCTTTGCTCGTCCCTCGACGGCTTCGCCTGCTCCTCGTGATGTCAAATTCGCGACCACATCTCCCATCATGCGTGGCGAGAACGAAGACACTTTGTTGCCTAGACGTCCGGGCGCAGATAAAGGCGACTTCTGGAGACGTTTCAGCATGGTCGTCAAGGAGGAAAGTGCCAAGAACGCTGCCCAGAAAGAAAGGTTTGCGACATTGTTGAAATTCGTACCGATGCACAGGCTAATCACTTATCATAGTTGGTGGTTAAAGAAGAACCGCGATGGCTCTTCGCGTACTTCGCGTATGATTTGGGTCGTCGCTATTTTCCTCTTGCTTGTAGGTCACTTCCACTTCTTTGATACATGCCGCTAAGATTCGCGTTGACAGTGCATTGCTGGCGGTATCGGACTGGGCTGGTATGTCTCACACAACGATACCAGCCACAACGCGCCCACCGCCATCGGAGGTAGTGCCAACGAGAAAGCCATACAGGAGTCTTCGAGTGTCGCCAAAGCCGGCGGCCCTACTGCATCCTCGACCCCCCATGTCTCGCCTACAAATACTGTTGCTCGCCGTGATTACATTCCGGACCCATACCCGACACACCTTGCTCTATCACATCCTCAGGACAGTCAGCCCGACGTCCTACCCCGTCTCGTGCCTCCATCCCGGCACAGACGACACGGAGTGAACCGTATACTCCATCACTAAGACGCTCCGCAAAGCGTCTTTGGGATTGGTGTCCGACAGACCCGCTTCCCGTCCGCTCATTCGCGACTTGCACAAACTATTTCCCCGTCCGTGCCTGCGTTGCATCAACAACTCTATGAAGAATTCCTGACATTCTTCGCTCACAATGCTTCATCCCAGTTCATTGCACGATAACGCTCGCACATTTTTCCTATTGCTTCATTTCTCGTCTCTCGGCTCTGTTACATTAATGCTTTTAACGACTTTATTGCGTTTTGTATTATACCCTGGATCTTTCACGTTCGACGTTGTGCCATTGGTTTTGCTTCCTGGTTTCGGCTCTTAATACGCGCATGCCCTACACTCCTGCCCCATTTCCCCATCCGCATACCCCCTTGCATCCCCCTTCGTTGGAATTCGGTGTACTTTGTCAGACAGCGGCGTAGTGATATAACAATCCTTGCTAGAGAATATGCCTGCTTGCTCTCTGCGAAGTTAACCAACGAACGGTGAGAAGCTGCAATGAAATTCCAAGATGGCTCTTGTCAAGTGTTGATGTTTTGTTTCCGTGAACGATTCTTGAGACCTCTTGAAACCTGATCGATATCTCGGCGGATCGGCTTGTGTTCATGGGATGCTGACATCAGCAAAAACATACCATATATGGGAAGCAGTGCTCGCAATGCAGGAGCGGCGTTGGCTTGCCTGAGCGCGTCCTCGAGTTGGAGTTTGCAGGGATCTCAGCCTCCTCACGACTCTCACCTCCCGCAGGCAGCAGCTCAGTCCTGCCAGTGCCCAGCGTACAGACCGCCCACGACAATCACGATTTGTATTTTTCGTCACACATATCTACAATCTCGCACAGACACACCGTCTTTACCCAGCCACCGAGCAAGCCCGATCTTCGCCAGTCTAAAATCGAACACCTCGGCATACCACTCTCCTGCGCAGTAGACCCCAGTTGAACGTGGCGCCACCACCAGAGGCTGACATTGCTCACGGCTGACACTGCTCTTGCTTGACGGTTGACATCAGTATTGCTTCAAATACTCTGCACCGGATGTCTTCCTCTCGCCCACGATCCGCCATGGCCAATCCTCCAAGACGTGTTCCTGCTCCTAGCCAACAATACTACGCCGTACCACAGAGTCCTGGCTCTGCTGGGCCAAGTCGGCAACCATCCCAGTCACACTCGCACACCTACTCGTACAACCAGCCGTACAACCAGTCGTCATACCAAGGTTCCCAGGCTAGCTACGGCAGAGACAGAGACAGAGACTACAGAGACTACTCGCAAAACGGTGGTTATTCACAGAACACGGGCATGAACCGTCAGGAAACTGCTCATGGAGTTGCTACCGGAGCGATTGGTGGAGGTTATGGACCTTACTCAGTACGCTTTCTGTACTCGTTGCTGCGTGATTTGATGCTGACGCTCGTGGAAGTATAACGCAAATGCCGCTCAAACAGCGACGTACTCGTCGTCGCGCTTTAGTGCTGCACCCTCAGAAGTATCGATAGGAACGACGGCCGAGAAAACGCAAGCGTCGTCGGGAGCCCCACTAACAAGCACTACCAATGGTGTTCCACCTTTCATGTGGGACACCAAAGATCCCGACCTGGATGACCCACTACACAATCCTGACCCCGTCCGCGACGCCGCGCTTGATCGTTCATTTACGCTCTTCTCAGCCCGAGGGTGGGCAAACGCTTCTGCTCTATTCATCCTTGTCGCAGGACTACTCGTTCTATTCGCAGGGTACCCCATTATTATATGGGCGCGAGACCGCGACCCGAAGATTACCGGCTTCAACCTCGGTGGCATCAATGGTTCCGGACAGGTCCCAGACATGCCCAATCTACCCTCTCTCATAGACAAGGATACCGATAGACAATTCTATACCCGCACTGGCCAGGACGGCCATACTTATGAGCTTGTGTTCAGCGACGAGTTCGAGACGGATGGTCGGACGTTCTGGCCTGGCGACGACCCCTTCTGGGAAGCTGTCAACTTGAACTATTGGCCGACGGGTGACATTGAGTGGTATGATCCTCAGGTATGTGGAGAGAGGCGTCATGCTATGGTGTAGCGTGTTTTCATGCAGAAGCTCATTTGCTACTTGTACAGGCGATTACTACGCAGGACGGAAAGCTGGTTATTACGATGGAAATGATTGAGAACCACAACCTGAACTTCCGCAGTGGCATGCTCCAATCGTGGAACAAGTTCTGTTTCACTACTGGTTATATCGAGATGTCCATCAGTATGCCCGGTTCGCCCAAAGCACCTGGTCTTTGGCCCGCTGCATGGACAATGGGCAATTTGGTATGTATACCCTCTGACGATACCTGGAACCAAGCTATATGCTAATTTACTTTTAGGGTCGTGCCGGATATGGCGCTACCACGGAAGGGACATGGCCATACAGCTACGACACTTGCGATATTGGTACTTTCCCGAACCAAACAGACGCTAGCGGAAACCCCGCGTCAGCGGCGACGGGAGGTACCAACGACTCACCCATCAGCTTCCAACCCGGTCAACGTCTCTCTTCCTGCACGTGTCCAGGGTCCGACCATCCAGGGCCTTCGGTCAAGAACGGTAGGAACGCGCCTGAAATCGATATCGTCGAGACTCAAATCGACGTAAGCCGATTCCAAGCGGAGGTCTCGCAGAGTTTCCAGGTCGCGCCCTACAACTACAAGTACCAAATCGACAATAGCTCCGACGCGACGACGATTTACGACTCCAGCATCACAAAGTTCAATGTCTACCAAGGTGGACAGTATCAACAGGCTGTGTCTGCCGTGACGGATATCAATAACGACAACTATGACGGGAAAGGGTATGCCACTTATGGGTTTGAGTGGTGGTCGAATCCGAAGAAGAGGGATGAGGGTTATATTACTTGGTATAGCGATGGCAAGCCGTCGTGGAAGATTACCCCGCAGACTATTGGGCCCGACTCCACTGCGCAAATTAGCGGGAGGATTATACCGGAGGAGCCGATGTATATCATCATGAACTTGGGCATGTCACGTATGTATTCACTGTTACTATCCTTGTCTTTGGTTTGCTTATGGCTTTTGTCTTCACAGCGTCCTTCCAGAAACAGGACTTCAAGCATCTGACATTCCCCTCGAGGATGTACGTCGACTATGTACGAGTGTATCAGCGGACGGACGTCAAGGAGGGTGTCACTTGCGATCCCAGTTCGCATCCTACTGCGGATTATATCAATAAGTAAGCACCTTTACCTTTCTGAATGATGAGAAACAATGACGCTAATTGCTCCCTTACTATAGCCACCTGAACGCATACACCAACCCCAATCTGACAACATGGGACCAAGCTGGCTATACGTTCCCTCGTAACTCGCTATACGACGGGTGTTAATGACCGTTTTCCCTCCTTCCGTTGGAAACCCCACATGCTATCCATCCCCTCATTGCATCCACCATTTGCACTTGCATAGCCAACATCATCTGCATTGGTCTTCCAGCAACGTCGAACAAACCAACTCAGCTGTATTATTTCCTCTACCTCCTCCTTCGCGTTACGATTACGAACTTCTTGCAACGACTCCCCTCATCCGCTTTGTGATGTCTCAAGTAGCCTACATGTCAATGATCTGATGACCTCCGTTTTCTTTAATGTCTCATTTTTCTTCCATTTCATCTCGAGAGATTACCCGTTGCTTTCTTCATACCAGCTTCCCATCATCCTCACTACCCCTCACATTTACCCTCTTACCTGGACCACACTTCGCCTGATGGACAGCTGGTTCTTTGTTTGCGTCTGAGTTATTCCCAATTCTCATTTTATGTTCTCTTCTCTTTTTTCCCTCTTTGACTCGATATCCTCTCCTATCCAGTCTTCGTGCTTTGAGTTATCTGTTTGAGGTACAAGAACGACATTTACCGTTGGATAAATTCAGCTTTTGAGCAGAGTTCCTCGCAGACTATTACACTCTTCTCTTCGAGCTCTATGATGCATGCCTCCCATGTTGTAATGTATCTTAGAATATTGCACATCCTCTGGAATGCATCGAAATGCTGGAACACACAAGCTTCACGCTTCAGACCAGGGACCTCCAGCTGTCAGACCTAAGGAGACGCGGAGACTCGACTCGAGTCGGATCGACAACGCTTCCTCCCACGTGACGCGCGAGAGAAACAGGTCCATATGGGCGCTTGAGCAAGAATACCACTTTCAGGCCATTACATCGTCCGGCAAGCGTGCGGCGGCCCCGCGAATTGTACGACCCCATATAGCTCTCTTTCTAATCCATCTGCTCCTCTGAGGAAGATCTATGCTCGCTAGTGCAACAAATGAACCGTCCGGACAGAAACGATATGGCTGAACTGCATTCAGCAAGTAATGGCTTGCCTGCGTCTTTACGAAACGCGATGGGTCCTGAGTATGTTATTCGATTATACGCGTTTGCGTCGTATGGCTTGACTGGCATTTACATATTTCTCCTTATTTTGTAGCAAAAAACCGTGGACACAGCCTCCTACTCCCATTGCTACTCCCGTAAGCTCCATGCTTGATTCGCCTGTATTCAAAAGCTCATAACATAGTGAAGAGCAATCCGTCCAGACCACCCCCGAGAAATCCACCTGCTAGGGGTTCTAACCCCTTCTCTGGTCGAATGACGAACAACCTACATCCTAACAATAACCGATTTGGGAATGTCACTCAAGCCAGGGTTATCTTACCACCAGCGGACTCCCCGAGACCTGCGAAGAAGCTCAAATTAGATACTAACGGTGGGGAGGCAGAAGGCTCGAAATCTCGTTTTTTTCAGAACCAGGCTCATCGCGGACAACGTAGTGCGTTTCATGGACTCGATATATTCGTGTAGGGGACTAAGTCGCGTGAGTTCAGATCACGACAACTCAAGACGGGCACAGAAGGCGAAAGCTAGTGGAGATGCTTTCAATGATGTGTTCGTTGTGTCAGATGACGAGAAAGAGGACGTCGGTGTTCCCGTGAAACAGACACGCCCACGGTCGGGGTCAAATTCCTCGAGCGATCCTATCAATTTCCTTGACAGTGACCGCGAGGGCGCCACACGACAACCCAACAGGATAGCGGAAGACGGGCAGTCGACGAAGCGGCTTCAGGATTCGGTACGAGCCAAACAACAGCGACAGGAATCCATAGACGTCGATAAAATTGAAGAGATTCAAGATTCGGACCCGCCCCGTTCTGGTAAAGTCAAACAGATGGTCTCTAAATTCGAAAGGTCTACTATCGTGAACAGCGAGAGGAAACCTTTACCTATGGCACCGATTAAGAGTCCACCAAACTTTGCAAGTTCGATCAATTATTCCCAGGGACTCAACATCAAAGAGAGGATGCAGGCCAAAAAGGTAATCGTGCCGGCGCATCCTGTGGAATGCATTGTGTAATTCATGCTCGTGCCATAGCCTCCCCATAGAGACCTTCTTTCCATAACTTCTCTTCAGGGACCGAAATCAAAGGCACCAACCAGACTTAGAATCCAGGCAAGTTCACCCAAAGTCGTCGCCCTCCCGCTCGAAGCATGGACCCGGGGTTACGAGATGCATTATTGCGACCCGCAAGATTGGTGGTTGATTCTGAAAGAGAAGAAGAAGTGGGTCATACAAAATGGTTCGCCAGACAGACCCTGCCCGGAAGTCTTCTCACTCAGCATATTAACTGAAGTGAAATCTGCGAAGGTGTTTTTATATTTATGTCTGCCCTTGTTCAATCACTTATTCATCGAATCATCTCAGTACTGCAGAATCGTCACTAACATGAAACCTCCGGTTATAATCCAACTTAGTACTAAGAGGTTTCGTGATTCTGCCAATAACATACCCGGTCAGTTCGTGACAGGTACGAGACTCCATACACACTGCCGATAATGTTTTATTGTTCATTACGGACTTAGGTTCCAATAAGATGGATGGGGCTGTCGCACTCAAATTTCGTACAAATCACGCCAATTGGAGCTCCGGCGATGCTTATTCTCAATTTGTTGCCCATTTGCGTTCGAACCTTGAGCACGAAAGTTGTGAAGTCTTAGAGTCAGTGTATTGTGTCGGAAAACTTAAATGTTTTGCTTACTCCTCCCAGTCAACATGCAGCTAAAACGCTTTGGGAGAGTATCGAACGGGAGTCGAGGGAACACGCAAAATTGCCGCGGGATTCTCTTCCGCCCTCCTCTGAAGGGGTCTGCTCTGAAAAGGCACCCTCCGAGCGGGCAAGCACAAGCACGTCTGGCAAGCGTATGTCAATGAGGGGCAAGAAACGGAGTCTGAGCAACGAGCCGTAAGTGCTTCGCTCTATACCTCTGTCTGTTCGATATGATTCGACATTCCTTACCCGCAGTGAGAGCCCCTCGGTGGCTACTACAAGAGTCACAAGGTCTCGAAAACGCGACATTGATGAATTGGAGGGTGGGCCTTCAGAACCTGACCTGGACAAACTGTACGTGCACTCTATCAGCTATGGAAGACGATAAGTGTTAAATAAAATTTCATGTAGGATTCTCGTGTACCCATTTACTGGTACCGGTGCGGTCCACCTAAGCAACGGTGATCTGAGACGGCTCGGTCCCGGGGAATACCTGAACGATACCCTGATAGAATTCGGCTTGAAGTAGGTTTATCGCCCTTGTAGCTTGAGCCTTTTTCCGAGTACTGACCCTGGCAGGCTTTGGCTACATGAGTTGCGCGATAAACAACCGGAATTGGCTGATCAAGTTCACGTGTTCAGTTCGTTCTTTTACAAGAAGCTCAACGTACGGAAGTAGGTTTCTCTCTCTCTGCGTCGCTAATTCCAGACTTTTGCTGAACTGAATGTCATGCAAAGTAAAGAGCAAGGCTACCAAAGTGTTCGTAAATGGACGGCGAAGATTGATCTATTCAAGAAGAAGTATATTATTGTTCCGATCAACGAACAGTCAGTTCCGTATCTAACCTGGTTCACAGAAAGAACAAATGACCGACTAACTTCACTCTAGCCTGCATTGGTATCTAGCCGTCATTTGTTTTCCGGAGCATACTTTGTTGCCCCCGCCCCCGCAAGAGAGCGTGTCTGTGACGAAAGTCAAGCCTATGACCCGAAAGCGTAAACGAGAGGAAGACAACACAATCCTTGAGGCTATAGAAGCTTCCGCAGGTAACACAGCTCCGACAGAGGGCTCTACTAGACGGTCGTCAGAGACTGCTTCTAGTGGCCCATCGACCTCAACTCCGCCGCCCACCTCTCGATTGTCCGCACCTGGCGCCGAAGTGATACCAGATAGCCAGGAGCAAGTTTCTGTACAACAGACTCAGAAAGCACATGACGGTGAAGATATGGAGGTTGAAGCCATGCTGCAACGGTCGTGTACGATTGGCGACGATGCATCAAGTCCTGTACGCCCTCCACCACCTCCCAACGATGCTCAGTCAGTGCAGGACGTACCGGGGGTGCATCTTGGTGATTTAGAGCTGCTTTATCCGTCATCGTCCCCTCCTCCGGTGCCAATGGAAGTGGATTCCAACGGAGACAAGGAGAGGTGTAATACCGCAGAACAGGATTCGGCGTCCGTGATAGAGCTCCCAGCCGAGTCCATATCTACATCTGCAAGAATGCTTTCACCTGAGGTTATTTTTTTTTCTAATTCATTGCCGTTGTAAACTGACACGGTGAAAACATTTTAGGTCGAACTCAGTGGCCCATCAACCATGAGTGAGTCCATAAGTGCAGTCGCTGCTCCAAGAGATGTTTCACCTGAGGTAATTTCCTTATCATTTTTGACCTGTCACTATTTAGCGTTGACAACATTTTCAGGTGGAACTCAGTGGCCCATCGACCAAAGAATGCCCCCCAACAGCTGAGGACGTGCCAAAGGCTGTGCCAGTTACAACGTTCTATGGAGGCGTCTCGAACAAAGGGAAGGAAAAGGCGATAGATGTTCCAGCCGACGACGCAGACGAACCGGCCAACGAGGAGGCTACTGATTCACCTTCCGGCGAACCTGAACCCAATCGGCAAGTCTATGTTGTTACCCATGCTGTATTGGATCTTATCGTTAATTATTTTGATACGATACAGAACATACATATTCACCTTCGACTCCTTGGGTACTGAGCATCGAGCTGCTATCAAGCTGCTGTCAATGTACCTGCAGTTCGAGGCCAAAGATAAGAAAGGTCTCGAGAACACGTCCGAAGCAAAGGGTAAAAGTGCACTCGTCCCGTTTCAACCCAATTTCTGTGATTGTGGGTTATACGTCCTGCATTTTGCCAAGACCTTCTTATCAAATCCCACTCGATATACGCGCCTTATCTTGGTAATGTGTCCTATAATCTTCCAGTCCGCGTATATCTACTGATAACGATATCAGTCCAAAACGAAGAAAACATATCCAAAGTCAGAGAGAGACAGAGATTGGAAGGACGAAGAGGTGGGTACGATGAGGGGAGACTTGTCCTCTCGCGTGAAAGCTCTCTCTCTACAATGGGAGGCTTTCAAAGCGGAACAGGAGCAGCAGAAGCAACAAGGAGATGCTGAGCGACAAGCCGCCTCTACGAGCGAAGGGGCATCAGGTTCCGGTAGCGCTACTGCTACTGCGACAGCTGCAGGCACAGCTGCCGTCGTCGTGGACGAGTCTGATGATGAGATTACCTTTGTGGACGTCCCTGCGACCACTAGTGCGAGCGCTAATAAGAAGGGCAAGGGGAGGGGAGGGAAGGGGAAGGAGAAGGAGAAGGCCACCGTCGGTCCAGCCAACCGTCTCCGTTGATGCAGTCCAGTTTCCGATTTCTATACTACTAATGCGCATTAGTATCTTTCTTTTTGCTTGCATGGACATCGATTGGCAGCATGATTCATTGTGTCGCAGTATATCCTTATTGACTTCAGTCATTTGCTTTTTTTCTCTCTTTCATCTAACACGCGTCGAGTAGTTTAACTTTAACGATTGTCATGACGAGTTCACGTGCCGAAGCATAAATCGTGCAGTATTGCGTCAGGCATGTGTATTGTGTATATTTACAACAGATAATGATAGGTTAGCTATGCCATGAATCTAAAGGGTACTACGGGACAGAACCGATGCAACACGTCTATGATGAACCAGCCATCATGCGAGCGATGGCAAAACACACTCATTCACAAAGTACTCGTGGAATCGATTATCCTTCGTCAGTTCCGGGTGAAAGGTCGTTAACAGATGTTTGCCTTGTCTCAATGCCACAATTGTCCTGGGATCACGGGGGTCGGTGTCGTCTTCGTCAGTCGGAACAGTCGTCTGAGAGGAAGGGAGGAGGGAAGCGGATATCCGAGAGATAATGGTAATGGGAGGGTCAGTTGCTGAAGGACGCAATGCAGTGATGACCTGAATGAAGGAGGGTAAGGATTGGATACTTAGATAACAAAGAGCTCAACGAACTGGTGCGCGAATGAAGATTCCGTGGAATGGTCGCTCTGACTCTCGTAAACCCTCGACCTCCAAAGGAGCTTCAAAGGATTCCACCTATGATGATTCAGTATGACATTTTCTCATCTACGTTCATGTAATACGGAGAACTTACCTGGGATCCCCAGCCATTTCTAGCAATATTCACGGAGATAGTGCCGAGGACTTCTTGACCACCCTTCTTTGGGTTGTCCACAGCGGACGAGAGAAGGATGGCTCCAGCACATGTTCCCCATACTGGCTTTGTCTTCGCAAATTCACGAAGAGGGCCTAAGAGTCCAGCCAAACGTGCAAGAAGCGCAATAGTGGTGGATTCTGCAGGATAGAGATATCAAATTATGAAGGTCGCGTGATGGTGGATTGATTCGTACCTCCACCTGGAATGATCAGTGCATTGCACTTCTCCAGGTCTTCCTGAGTGCGTATAAGCACTATATTGATCGTTCTCTTGGTGGATACTCTCTTCAGCATTACCTGATGCTCTGCAAAGGCACCTTGCAATGCTGACCACGATCGTGACTCAGGCTACCCGTACAAATAAGATACTTTGCATGGACATACCTAGAATGCCGATATTCACATTTTGCGCAGGCTCTCCTCCCTCTGCCATTGAAGCCACAGGTAAGCGACTGAGAGGTTGCAGTGAAAGGTACAAGCTGAACCCACCGTCTACCGGAAAGAGACTCTCGTACCCACTAAGCGAAAATCTCCGGGGAAATCTCTGGGAAGATCGATCGGTGATCGTCTCAATTAACCTCGGATCGTTACGCGTTACGTGCAAAGCCAAATACAGGCATGAAGATTATCTGACAAAAAATCATGACAAGTTCAAGATTGTCATTTGGTGGCTTGCAAACAGTCACATTTTGCTGGTAATGTCTGTTGACCTTTCCCTCGACAGGATCAGCAGGTTACAGGCTTTCTTGCCTCCGTACACCAGGCCTACAATCCACATTGCAGGTACAAATGGCAAGGGTAGCACTTCAGCTATCCTAACATCCATATTTCGAGCAGCATCACCGCCCTTCCGCGTAGGACGATTCAACAGTCCACACCTACTCGCCATAAACGACTGCATAAATATCGATGGCGCACCCGTCTCTTATGATGTCTACACCGAGTCGCGCAATGAGGTCCAACGTCTCGACACGCTTCACCAGACGAAGCTGACCGACTTCGAGCTCCTCACATTGACTGCACTGTTCATTTTTGAGCAGCGAAAAGTCGACGTCGCGGTGGTGGAGGTCGGAATGGGCGGCAGATTGGATGCCACGAACATTATTCCGTCCGAATGCATCCTCGTCTCGGTTCTCACGCCGGTGGATTTGGATCACCAGAAATTCCTGGGTAATACGGTGGCTGACATCGCAAAGGAGAAAGCAGGCATTGCGAGACATGGGAAACCATTCGTTCTTGCTCCTCAGGCATATCCTGAGACAGTGGCCGTGGTAAAGCAACATGTAGAGAGCGTAGGTGGTATGCTCATAGAAGCATCGATACCGACAGTCAGGGACTGGAATGAGGCCACTGACGGCCCTATCCCCGTTATTCCTGACTTGACGCCTTCACACCTGCGAAAACCCCCGCCACAGCCAGTCACTATCCGTCTGCCATGTTTCGAGAGAGACCTGCACTTACTATTACCCTTGCAAGGCAAGCACCAGCTTGTCAACATGGGCACCGCGCTATTCGCAGTCTCGGCGATTCATACTGTTTCAGATAACCTAGGTACGGCAGCCTACATGGTAAAAAGCCGCATCGATGTCGAGGCAGTCCGACGAGGCATTCAGTCTGTCGAGTGGCCTGGCAGGCTGTCGTTCCATACACTTCGACTCCCATTAACCACTCCGCAAGCGAAGGAGGAGGAGCTACTAGTTGTCGCAGATGGTGCTCATAACCCTGCCTCGGCAGCCGTACTCTCAGAGTACATTGACGAGCTACTCTCCCGCGTTCTCAGCGTCCCGGCGAGTAACCAACCTCGAAGGATCACACTTACATACCTCCTTGCACTTTCGCACTCCCCACCAAAGACTCCCTTACAGACACTGTCGCCTCTCCTTCCGCCCTCCCTATCAAAGTCGAAGGAGGGCCTGCCCAACACCGTTGAACTCAAACTAAACATAGCTTGTCTACGCTTCACACCACCGGATGGTATGCCCTGGGTCAAATCAGTGCCGCCGCAAGAACTTCGACAAGTTATCTCTTCTCTCACTCCAGAGGCTCGTGTATGGACACCGCCTCATACGGAGGATAAGCCCGAGGGGCAATTGGAGGAAGCATTTGAATGGGCATATGATCGACTGCAAGAGGAAGGCGAAAGTGGGAAGCTTGGTGAAGGGTTAGTAATCGTCGCCGGTAGCTTGTATCTTGTCGCGGATTTTTATAGGTTGTTATGCAAGGTGCGGATGGAGGGAGATTGAGATGGATGAAGTTCTGTGAGCCAATGTGCTATGTATTACTAGTATAGACCGATCCCAATCGATGACACCAGCGAATCATGGCACACCAAGAAGCAACAAGACCGGTGTCTTAGAGAATCATAGCGGCCGACTCAAGAGATACCCAACCGACATACCGTACCTCCACCGGTGCTCCCGTCGAACGTGAAGAAATTAGCGATGGGAGACTCCCTAGCGGCGAGGGCCTTCAAGATGTCTTGAGCGAGCATTCCACCCACAACCGCACACACCGGCGAAATCTCGTGTGCAGCCGTTGTAACCATTGTCCTATCAAGGAAAGAAAACAAAGTGAGCGAACCGTCCCAGTTTTCCAACCACACCAACAACACAAAGAGTTCCCCAGACTCAATACGATTGCGGCGATAGGAGATCTGAATTGAGTGGGGCTAAGATGAAAGGAGGGTTTTGAATTGGTGAATAGTAAAGCGGTGCCAATTGAATTGAGGAGGCGTGTATATCGTGAATGGAAGACCGGGCATAGCAATTAAATGGCAATGGGAACGATCGGGGAAAGAGAGTGTGGCCAGGTTATTCATCGGAGACTTACTCGACAAGATCTCGGGGAATGTTGGGCAGTGCTTGCCTGTTCACTTCAGCTTTTGCGAGCAAAGCGAGCGCAATGATCTCGAGGCCCGACGCCTGACTAGCATTGTCAGGTAATCGACCATGCTTCGCCTGGTATTCCCATAGTGCTGTGTATTGATAACGTACACGGTACGACGGCAATGTGAAGTCACAACAAGGTTGCGGTCAATGAAACGGTGTGAACAGATGAAAAAGGAAACTGTACCTAGGATCACAAAGACGATAGCAGGGTTTAGTTCCTTTGTTTGTTTACGAGTCATGCCGGTCCATTTCTGTTGCAAGGCGTCCCTCAATGGGGAATACACAATCGTATTCTTCATGTTCTTCGCGGACTCTTTCGGCGCCGTTCGATCCCTAGTACTGGACCATCAGGCGCCGTTTAAAACAAAGAGTAGGGCTAAAACCACTCACGGAGCAATGTAATCATGTTGCAAAAGATCACAGAAGATATAACCAAGGAGGCCATACGACCCTCCAGCGTAGAACGGCTTACGATGTCGCCTGGATATATCATTGATGCGAATCTGAAGAGCCCCAAAAATCGAGGTGTCGGTGTCTTTCGCATCTCCGCAGACGGCAAAGGGAAGTTGTGCCTACCAAAGTTTCGCGGTCCCAATCGGTGGCACATACTAGGTCGACATCTCGGATTAGCTTGTCTAGCCCCTCGTCCAACATGGCGGGCGCGTCGGAAATAATCTCGACAGCGACTAGGGGATTGAGGCTTTCGATGCGTGGTTTAGCCGATTCCACCCTCTGTCATTGCAATGGTCAGCAAGCCTGACGAGTGTCCGAGTTGAGGGTAGACCAAGACGTTGACAGGTACAAGCCACAATCATTGCCGTGTCACATGGATGAATCATGAAAGCGCTGTCAAGCCTACCAGCTGACGAGATGTTCTGTCCTGTTGCATGGTATTACGGCAGTGTGTCTCCTGTGTCGCACGCTTAATGGGCATACAAGCGGTCGCTCAGGACGACCACGACGATCACGCCGGTCAGGCACTATGAAGTGCTTGTTGTATTGTGCCCCAAGCCAGACATGGTCCGCAGATCCATCAACGGAGAGACAGTGAGTCGGTACCCCTGCACTTGGATCAAGAGCAAATTGATCATGTTTCCACAACCCACAAGAAGGCAGACAACTTTGGAAGAAGATTTCCTAACCTTTTTGCCAACATCCTCATCCCTGAAGAAAAACCCCGCGCCGATGTCTTCTTCGCAGACCTCTTCAGTATCGACCACAATGAGTTTGCCAATACCAGCGAGGACAATGTTTTTTATGGTTTCAGTCGCAACTCCTTTCAGTCTAAAGACCAAAATAGTCGCGTTTCTCATCCTAGAAGTTTCATTCGCAATCCAAGTCATCAGCAACTCAACCTTGGATACTAGGGACGAATTCGGCTACCTGGGGCCAGGTGGGACGGATGGCCCACATGAACCAGGTATACTGGATAGAAACGGTCCGATTACCTACTTCTGTTGGGCTTCCAAGCCCCATAGACGGATCTGTCTATCGTATACTGCAGCCTCATCTGTCCGAAGTCGGCACGTTCGTTAACATCAATGTATGTATGTGGAACCCATACGTCTCGTTCAGACGGGACAGGTACCAAGGGAAGTGACGGGACTATACCTTCCGTGATTTCTAGAGGAACTGCTTTTGAACTTGGATCGGATGCAGACATATTGCCAAGTCGCTATGAATTAAGCCAGAGTCCAGGAATGTGGTAAGTGATGAGCAGCGTAAGTCAGTGTAAAGTACAAATTCGGAGACGCGTCTCAGTCGCGCGTGCAGTGGGACGGATGGCTGATTTCGTGACCCTAACCCTAGAGCGCGTTCGCGTCATATCGCCTGCGGTTGCAATGATCGCACTGCCGAACGCGGTTTCTTCTCAACTTTGACTACCTCGGGCTTGCGACTGGGCTGAATGCCCCCATGTACACTTAAGCTTGACAGAATAGAGGTGTAGCATTTGTTCATACACATGTTGTCGGACTACAAGGGTAAAATGGTCGATGTCCTCCCCGACCTCGGGCGAGGCTCGGGATCATCTCTTCCATACCCGGTCCTCGTACTGGCAGGACTTGCCACAGTCATTGCTACAGCTATTTCCACAATCTCAATTCACCTTCAACTCAAGAACTACAGAAAACCACATCTTCAGCGGTTCGTTCCTTTACCACCTTGCTTTTGCCGTAAACTTTCACTCATGTCAGACCTCCAGGCAGGTCGTTCGCATCATGGTAATGGTACCTTTGTATGCCATAGCCTCCTTGATTTCCCTCTTCTCGCTCCAAGCCGCATTCTTCATTGACGCTGTCCGTGACATATACGAGGTACGCGCTCGTATCCATTGTCTATTGTAAGAATAGACGGCCTTAACTCTTCCGCAGGCATTTGTGATCTACTGCTTTTTCGATCTACTCATTGCGTATCTTGGCGGCGAACGCTCGCTGCTAATTGCTCTACAAGGAAGGCCACCCAAATATCCTGTGTTTCCAGGCAACCTCTTTTGGAGAGAGGTCGACGTGAGCGACCCTCATACATTCCTCTTCCTCAAGCGAGGGGTTATGCGTGCGTGATGCATACTACTGTCAGAATGATCGTCTGATGACTGTTTGTAGAATATGTTCAAGTGAAACCTATCTTGGCTCTAGTCACAATCATTCTCAAAGCTACTGGTCAGTTCCGAGAGGGTGACCTGAGCCCAGACTCAGGATATCTCTACGTTAGTATCGTATACAACGTCAGTATATGTATGGCTTTGTACTGCCTCGCTATCTTCTGGATGTGCGTCGCTGAGGACCTAAAACCCTTCCGGTAGGTTACCTTCTTTCTACCTTTCCCTGAGCTACTCACGTCTGATTGATATAGTCCCATGCCGAAATTCCTCTGTGTCAAGGGAATCCTCTTCTTTTCCTTCTGGCAGTCCATATTCATTTCCATCCTTGTCGCCGCTGGGGCCATCAAGAGGCTCGGACCATACACCGACCACGAACACATCTCACTAGGGCTGACTGACACCCTCATCTGTCTCGAAATGCCCTTATTTGCCATTGCGCATCAATATGCGTTCTCTACTCGAGACTACGTCGACCGGAACGCCAAATATGTCGCCCGTATGCCCTTCTACCATGCTTTTAGGGATGCGTTCGGTATCAAGGACGTTGTGGAGGATATGAAGAGCACGTTGAGAGGCGAGGGAATGGATTATCGAGAGTTTGAACCGAGCGAAGGATACATGCACCAGGGCGCGGGAAGATTTAGGAGGATTCGAGCGGGGCTGAGGTATAGCCAGGGCGGAAAACGCAAGTATTGGTTGCCCCAGCCCACAACGGACACTGCACCGCCTGGCTCGGCTGAAAGGAGGGTCAACAAAGCTATCGAAAGGATAACGGGAAGGCCAGAGCAAACGGAGGAGGTATACGCCCCGCTATTACCTCACCAAGCCGCCAACGTCGTTCACCTTGCCCCAGACCTGCGTTCACCCGAGGACGAAACGGATGATTTCTTCGAGTCTAATATCCGTGTAGCAGATGAAGGATTTGATCTACCCTTTGGTGATTTGGATGACGCTGATGAAGAGTTGTTTGCGTGGAGCAAGAAACATATTTTGGGGGATTACAACTATCCTTGCGTGGATGTGAGTAACGAGCAGGCGAGGACGCGGATTTGGATAGAGGAAGAGCGGATATTGAGGGATGAGAGGGGAGCATACTTCTCACCCATCCTTGGGCCGCGGAGGAGGAACGAGAGGGATGGTTACGGCGCAATTGGCAACAGTCACGTGCGAATTCGACAGGATTCAGACGCGTCTCATCGCAACAAGGGCAAGATGCGAGAAGCGATTATCGACAAAGAACAAGACCGGATAGCAGAGAGTTCGCAGACGCCAGGTGAAGTCCACCTTAGGTGGACGAAAGTAAAAACACCCTCTCCTATGGAGTCTCCTCGCATTCGACGAATATCAAGCCAAGGACGAAGCTCGCCTGGGGGATCCGGATCCGGCAGTTCATCCTCCGGCTCCTCTCCTTCGACGAGCAGCCCACACGATAAATCGCGTCCTCCGCCTTCACCTCGAAACGCAGTGTTGCCACCGGACGCTGTAGACCTTGTAGTAGAAGATCCCACCGCCGCCCACGAAGAGCTGTCCCACGAACGTCGGAAAGGAGAACCAACCTCTCGTGGAGGGCCTGGGCTGAAGAAAGTCTACCGGAGAGGATATGTCATCGACGATGACCCAGCACACTATCAACATCCACACGGTGAACGAAGCCAGGAAAGAGGGGAAGTGGAGATCGAGAGACCCATCACGCCTCAAGAAGAACAAGCTGCGTTCACGGTGGGAGACGATGTTGATGCTGTTTTGGAAGCTGAGGAAGAAGCTGTGGAGATCGCCAGGGTTGAGACTCCTCCGCCTCATGCTAGGGTTGTGGTCAATAGCTACGATGTGCCGGGGGAAGAGAACCCTTGGGCATAGTACTCCTTCTTTTCCATTCCTTCCAGAACGCGTTTGAGTGGTCCCCCCCTTTCACGTTCTGTGTGTTAAACGTTTAGTTTTCGGGCGCCATCCAGGTACGATTTTCAGGTATCATCCACGTAGCCTTGTGTCTATATTTGCGGATATATTTCCTTCGGGTTCGGTTATTTACCATCTATTGTACTCTACTTCGTATCATACCTATATCACGATTTGACACGACCTCTTATATTGTGCCCGCGATGCCACCTCGTCCGAACCCCCCGCTCAGAACCACCTTCCAGCATTCCAACTTCGAGAAGAGTATGTTATTGTCCCTGAGGCCTGAGGTCTGGAAGAGAATGCGCGGCGGAGCCGTCCGACTAGCTGATGAGTGAAGGTAGTAGTCTATCGTAAAAGGTCCGTTCAGATATGCAGTGCGAGTAAGTACCACGATCCCGGTGTATACTCTAGTACATCTTTCGGTGGGAGAATATCCACGACATTTTTGGTGAAAGCCAGGTCAATCTCGGCAAATGCCTCTTTAAACCTTGAGCTTGCTTTGTCATTGTGCCCCTTTGGACCTGACTAGAAGAAGTGAGAAGTCATGTATCACGTCGTCGTCGACAGCGGATCGAATTCGAAGCATTCTAGAGTTCTCGAGAGTAAGGACCCTCGGACCGTGCCAGTGACAGCTTTCGGACCATGGCCAGTGGACATGACAGGTTGAGTGAAAAAAGGAACGGTAGGTTCATGATAGCATTGCATTGCACAGACAAAGAGTTCGTTCGAGATAGTAGAGGAGGTACAGAGAAGTTACATAGACAACGGAAAGCAGAGACCAGAAGACAACCGAGACCAAGCACAGAAAAATGAATGAAGGTGAATCAAAACTGAATGGGGCGTTAACCTTAACTACTACTACAACGACTCAAAAGCACCAGAATTACACGCAACAATATTTCGGCATGGTGGGCCGTTAGATATAAAAAGAGAAGATGTAAGTGCCAGCAGAGAGATAGTACCAAGATAGCATAGGAGTGTTTTACCCAGTCCGGCGTGGGCAAGTGATGTCCGAGAATAGTTGAAGCCAAGGGCAATGTTCGTTGAGTTTCAGCTGGGGACCATGGGCATACCGTCGGCACTGGAATTCCCATCTCGGTCGTCATCCAATCTATTATACTCAGTCAGTTTAATTGCAAGACAGAAGCCACGACCATAAAACAATACGCACAGATAGTTTCTTTCGATCTCTGAGAGAATGGACAAAAAGTCCCCTGTAAAGTAATGTCTTGTGAGCAAAGAAAGAACGGGAAGTGGTTGCGAAATCCTTACATAAATATCCATGTGCACGTGCGGCCGACGCGGGAGCAGTCTCAGCCTTCCGCACCGCATCCAATAACGTGGACGCAACAAATCGCACTTTATGAACCTAAAGATGAACGTATGAGCGACCCACCGCCCCTCGGACATCAACTCTGTTGTACTACTTACCAACGAGGGTCCGTTCGTTGCGATGGATTGAATGGGGATGCTACAACAAGGAGGCCGGTTAAGACAAAGCAAAAAAGCACCGAAAGCAATGGCACGCGTACCTATGGAGGATATTGAGAAGCTCGCTGGCAACCGCTTCCCTATCTTCCGCCACCCGTTGTTCGTCAATGCTCCCTTGCAACGAAGTGATCAACTCGTCTCTGTATTGTTCGATCACAAATCGCACGAGTTGCTGGAGTGGGAGTGAGAGAGAGAGATGATGGTGTCATGACCAATTCAACATTCAATCAAAGTTTAACTCACCTGCGTGACATACAAGTTTGCTTGCATGACCAGGAAAGGGTTTAGGGCGTTTGCCCTCGAGGCATTGGGGTTGTCAAAGAAGTCCTTGACCTCGGCGAATGTCGCCTGTCGGAACCCGGCTCCCCCATACTCGGCCGGAATCTGGGAATGCGGATGAGCTTGCTTAAGACGCAGCGGTTCCGGGGCATGTGCGAGGGCGGCACAGATTCTTGAATGAAGAGCTTGCACTTCCTCCAGACGTGCCGTAAGGAATTGACCTTGTGGCGGAGATCGTTTGTCGACTCGAATCCTCACAAGGATCTCGCCCAGAAGAGCGAAAATTCTTGAGATGTAATTCAATCCCGATACAAGAGCCGTTTTCCCATGGGGTTGTGGGAGATATGCACTGGGAGTTATGCTGAAGGAACGAACACGAGACGCAGAGGGATTGAATAATGCCACGAAGAGCGCGGAAATAGCATGGTGAATCTTCGGTGAGAGTGATCAATGTCAAAGAAAATACTCACTACTCGTCGTCGAGCTCTCGAGGGAAGTTGCACGTGGTGTCTTCGTCTCGGAGGCATATCGGACGACCCAGTAAGATAGACATGGATTTATCCGCTACAGGCAAGTGATGAGGGATGACGACGTTAGCTTGTCTGAGATGCGACGCAGCTGATCACGAAGAAGCTACTGACCACCAAACAGCAGCCAGAAGGTCCGCCGACGGACTTCACACTCGATTAGCTCAAGTCCCTCGTAGGAAGACTCCTCATGCATGCGGAGGGTGATGGCGATATGGGCGGCCTCACCAAAGGCTGCATGCTGAGTCGCATCGTGACCCTCGCAGAAGTGATAAACACAGTCGCTATTATAAGAAATAACGAATGAACACGGTCCGCAGCGGGTACAATATGTTATAGAAGACTCACAAATAACGAATAACGACGTGCATTGACGTAGGAGGGTCGTAGGAAGCGACAGTAATATGTCGACTGGCTTCATGGCATTGTTGAGCAAGCTTGCGCACTGCGTGCCGTTCCATCGGCAGATACGACCTGGGAACCTGAACAAGGGTAGATGCCACGGTTGACATGACCAGGGCAAAGAATAGCGGATCCCGTTCCTCCCTCCGGGCGTGGACGTCGGCCATGAATGACGGCTTGTGCACACAGGGCGTCAACGGGTAAACAAAATCAAAGAAAAGCGCAATTATAAGCAAAATAGTGTCGCGTGGTGCTACATCTTCCAGTCGATGCGGCCGATAGTAATATGAGAGCGGAGGTATGGCTGTAGGAGGGGGTATCGGCAGCTGCTGATGCTGCTTGTATGACCAGTTATATAGGGGGTAAGTGCTGAACTGCTCGTTGGGTGACCCAAACTGAGTTTCTTCGCGGTGGGGAGAGCGAGACGAGTCGGGAAGTCGTGGATTGTACGATGAAGAAGACATAGGGGGCATGGGCGGGTATTGGGCATGAAAACCATCGGCTGCGATGGGGTATCTGGAGGGGGGCAATGAGCCCGGTTGCATTGATGGCACAGAGCTCAGAGCGGGATCAATAAACGAGTTTGGCACCGATCCGTTCTGCGGTGCTGTTGAGAGTGTCATCTGTGTAGGACTTGTGGCCGACTGGTTCGTGGTTGAAGGCGATTGCGGTGACTTGTCTGTCCCATTCACGCCATCTTGTTGTTGCGCTGCTGCTTGTGCAGCCGCGGCTTCTTGCAAACGCCGCAGATATCTATCAAACATACGTATTTGGCTCTCCGCTGCTTGAAATGAGCTCAATTCGCCGTAACTTACAGATTGGGCGGGCCCCTCTTTTTTGGCTGGTAGTCGTACGTGCAAGGGATGCCAAGCGCGATACAGTGCTTGCACGACTGCTTGGGGTCGTCTGGATTTTCCCTCGCACACCTCACTTTGCGTGCACGACAGGCATCGCAGCCTGCACGCGGGGTCAGTACTGGTGACGAAATCGAGGGGGTGAGTCGCACGTACTCTGGGATTGTCGCCTGGTTTCAGGAGAAAACATGTCAGCTCTATTCTTAGCAGAGCGAGAGGAACGTAAAGACATGGGTGATGGCTGTCGCTGGCCCGCGTCGAACGCCACGCACAGGAGCAAAGACGAAGGCAGAGAGCAAGGAGGCTCGGGGGAGGAAGAGGGATGAAAGTGGACGGGGAAACGTCGGGGAAACGGACACTGACTTTCTCTTGATCTTGCTGTTTTCGGACGGTTCCTTGGGTGTGGCATCGTCAGAAGGGGGGGTGGGAGAGGCTGATTCTTTTTTTGTGCGGGAGGGAGCCATAGGCAAAAGGGAATGCGGGGAACGGGGACGGGGACGAGACGGTGGCAGGGAGCGGGAGGTAGGCGCCGGGAGAGCGAGAGGTTCGTTCGCGTGCGGGGTAGAGGCGGGGAATGCGGGGTAGCAGGCAGGATCGCAACGAGTCGGGGGGTGGCTTAAGAGGATGCTGCTCTTGTTTGTTTATCATCCTGGCTTTTGCATGACCCTCGTCCGAATGCGGCCCAGCCCAAATGCGGCGGTCGCCAATATCAGATGGTCATCAAGTATGATTTCCCTCGAATCATTTCCTTCTCTCCTTCTCTCGAAATGCGCATGCGTCCCAACACCCAACCCGTCTTCTCAGCTACACAAACGCGTCCGCTTCCCATCACGGGTCCACCCTCGATTCTCCCGGCTCAACCCCGGCGTTTCCGTCCATTCTCTCGCACGCGTCTCCTCACTTCCTCGGATGCACACTGGCCGATCTTCCCATTACTTTCTACAGTTCTTGTAGCGAATCATGTACACTATGCTCTCTCTACCCTGTACACAGCAAACTGCCCTACCACCCCCTCCGTCTTCCCCACACCCCGTCATCGCCTCCCCCGTCCGAACACGTGAGCCGCGACGCGCTCAGCCCCCGGCCGTGACCCCGGTGTCCTCAGCGGCAGCGCGCAGGCACACACCCGCTCCGTGACCCCTTCCGTCGACGTCTGCCCGTCGCCCCATGCCATCGCATTCTCGTCGCATGACCCGACAGCGCCATCCTGCCCTGCAGTCATGGTCGCGGTCGGGACCAATTCTTGACGACTGCTGTCCTTCAATGTCTTCCAATAGAATCGCGGGGTGATCATCAGTCTCGGGCCTTTTAGTCGATTTTTACGCCCGGACGCGGAGCCTGATGTGCTCAAAGGGACGAGAACGGTAACCGGCGAGCCTCCCCGACAAACTATTCGTCCTCGACATTTTCTCCCAGCTCGGCAAGCATCGCTTTGGCCTCCGCAACAGTGATTGGCTTTCGCTGTCGCTCACGAAGGTCCTCCTTGGGGTCTTGCACGAATCCGAACGACATGTCGTCCTCTGGTTTGGCGCGGTCCAGCAACTTGCGGATTTCCTCTGCAAGCCGCGCCCTCGTGAGACCCTGGTCTTTCTGTGGATCGGCCTTGCCGCGCATGTAATGCCTCCAGATTCTGAACGCCATCAGCGTGTCGCCCGCTCGTAATGCAGCGATGACGCAGTCCCGAGCAATCCGCACAGAGGGGGTGTACCCCGACTGCTCAAGAATGCGCAAGAGCGCTGATGCTCGGCGGGCTTGCAGTCGGTTGTCCTCCGAGTCTGCGTACAATTCCGAAAGTGTTCCTCGGATCAAGGTACCGTACGTCTTTTCCGTCAAGTCGACGCCGGACTTGCGTGCCTTCAGAATGAGCTCCCGAACCAGCAAGTGATCGTCGTGTAGGAGGGCTGCATGGATAATCGTTCCGTAAGAAACGCCATCGGGCTTCAGTCCCTTGTCTATCATACGATCCAGCATCCTCGAGCCAATGGCAGGATTGTATTCAGAGAGGGCGCTGAGCGCGACGTTCACGTCCCGAAGGTCAGGTAACTCTCGACGCGCCACAAGGATCTTGAACATCCTGAACCCCTCCATGATCTGACCGGTGATGAAATACACCCGAGCAAGCGCATTGAGAGTATTGCGTGATGCTTTGGACAGTGGCGTCTGGACTTCTCGGAACTTCGCTATGACAAGGTGGACGAACTCTTGGGCCTCGCGTCGTCGCTCTTCAAGCTTGGCTATCACTTTGGCATGCGTCTGAGAGTGAATCGACGCGTTGTCCAGTGAGGTAGGTGTGATGGATGTTTGTGTGGTATCGCTTTCCTTCCCATTGCCCAACAATTGAGCGCGGTTCTCATTTATAACCGCGTCCAATATGTCCCCTATTGCACTCTTCTCGTCGTCGGAC
Organism: Panus rudis PR-1116 ss-1; assembly: GCA_022160315.1. Taxonomy (NCBI): domain Eukaryota; kingdom Fungi; phylum Basidiomycota; class Agaricomycetes; order Polyporales; family Panaceae; genus Panus; species Panus rudis. Next base: position 210,794 of record MU275161.1, on the reverse strand, counting down.
GAAGTGCTCTCTTCGAAGGATGGAGGCGAGTGAGCGGATTCTTTGTGGGTATCTGGTCTTCGGTACTTGCTGAGCATCTTGTCGCAGTGATCTACCAAACTCTGGAAGACGCTGACGAGCCGAATCGTCGCGGAACCGCTGCCCAAGATGAGATGTCCCCGATCTGGGTCTGCAGAGAACCTATGCCACAGCTCTTTCGCCTGCATTGGCAATCCAGCTACAGCAGCTGCCGCGATGATGTCAGCCCTGGTATAGTGAGCAAGATCCAGCTTATTGTTGACGTCCGCAATCACGTCGTCAACCAACATGCGGGCTACTCGGAGGTTCTTGCTTTTGTTGACAGAGAATTGGAGGATCCACGAAGCGGCATGCTTGCCGGGGGCAGCGTATCGATGTCGGTCCATGACGTTGGGCGAGCGCGTCAGGTCATATACCCGCTCTGCCTGGTATATGGCTGTATATATAGCCTTCCTGTACCATTCCTGAAGTACGTCGTCCCAGATGAGAACAGGAGGTGATCTGCTAAGCGCCCTTTCAATGAAGCGTCCTATAGCGGGAGTAGCAGGGCTGCCAACGTAATGACCCCAACCCCTTGCGATTTGGCTGACCATGGTGGAAGCAGTGGTCTCTAGGAAAGGTGTGACCTTGGACCCGTTTCCGATCAGCATGAGCGCAAATTCGGCAGCGGTGGGATACCATCCGTAATGCATAGCCGTGGCAATCAACGTCTGCATAATGGTGTGCCTCATAGTGCGCTTCGAGCGTAGATTGCGTTCTGGTATAATGTCTTGTTCAATCATTTGCTTGAACAGAGGCAAGGCCTTCCCGATCGCGCCTTTCTGCACCAGTTCTGCGACGTACCACAACAAGGGGATCATGACGTGGTCACGTGTCGTCTTCAGATTCGGGTCTTTGTTGTGTTTAGTCGCTTTGAACTCTCGGAGTAGCGAAGATGCGCGTTGGATGAGATGGGGGGCTATGATGGCCATGTATTTGTTTCTGTGATTGGGACCCAGGTGCGGAAACTTGGCTTTCATGACGAAGACGTAGACGTGTGCAGGGATCAAGTGGAGTTCATTTGACTTGTGCAAATGCTCGACGATGCGAAGGAAGATCCTAGGGTGAATGTCGTCCCGGAAGTGTGGCTGCGCCAAACCAAGCAGTTTGGAAAGAATCCAAGGGCGTTCCCATGCGTCGCGACGGTGGTAGTAGCGGAGAACATCCTTGACCAGGCAATCTAGGACAGGACGTTTTCGACCTCGGACTATCGCTCTAATGATCCATTGGACGGCGAAGGCAGGTATCGTAGCGATTTCCTGACGGTTTCGACGATGCATCGCCAAGTAATTCTTCACGATATCCTGTTTCCCAAATTTCCGCTTCATCCTGAGCAACTCCGCGCGGTCATAACCTGCGTCCTCGGGTTCTGCATCGAGACCGTCTAGTAGTAGAGTATGTGTGGTGCTTTTGTGCTGTGGGCGAGATAACGCTGCGCCATTATGGTATGGGGATGAATTAGGTATGTATAAGGTTCTTGCTCTGTTGTTTTGGTTCAGTAGGGCGAACGGAGGACGCAATGTCGATACATGGACTCGAAGCACGTAGCGCCGACAAATGAACATAAGTCAGCTGCAGAACGTCGCCAGTTAGCTTTCAGACAGCGTTATGAGAAAGGGGGACGTACCTCATGCCGCAATACCAGGAATACAGAAAAATAGCAAGCACGAAGCTGCCAACCACCACCAGCGACGATTGTAGTGAGCCTCGAAACTTTTCGGTGACAGTCTGACTTGTCAAAGCGAGGACTCGTCACACTCGGACGCGTCACGTCGTTGCTCTGTCACGGTGTCACGCGTTGCTGTCACAAAGACCGTCCAGTCACGTAACAGCCATTTTGTTCACCTCAGGAAGAGCATCTCAATATTCGGTTTCTTCTCTTACGATTACCTCTATGTCTTGGCAGCATATTCTCAAATTCGGCGACGTCTGTATCTGCACATGTCGCCGTTTCGACATCTTGTACTTACCGTGACGGGCCGCCGGGACCTCGAATTACAGACAAACATGCGAACGCACCACGCTTCCACCTCATTTCTACCAAACCTTTTGGGAATAAGAAGAATATCGCCATCATGGATGAACGATCATGCGTGGGGAAACTACAAAGAACCGGAAACCCAGGAATCGCCTTCACCCAATGCATCGCATGTTACAGATCATCTCGTGAAACTAAACCTTCCCGGCCGAGGCCTACATCTTCAGTCGGTACCGATATGCTTTACGGATGGCTGCTAATGGTTTAGTGCACTTGTACCCGAAGCGTTTTCAGGTTCACACCTGACCTCGATGTTGATCTGGCTTCTTGGCACTCAGCGGGACAGTGTGATCGTTCTTCATCAAAAATCTCTGTACAACATGCACCATCTGACCCGTTCGTTCTTCTTTACTCACGTAGGCATGAAAGGACGCTTCGAAATAATTTTGCATTTGCATATATGCTTGTCCGTCAGGCGCCCCCGAACACAGATGTCCGGGAGTCGGCCGTTGAGGAGGCTCAGGTCCTTATGGTCTCTCGTGCCCATTTGCAGCATTGTCATCGCTAACATCAAATTCGTAGGCCAGGACAAATGCTGTTATCTAGACATGGGAACAACCTCACACCTTATACTGGGGTTGCATTTACATCAGCCTAGACCGATAATGCCCTATTATCTCATGGACGACCAACGACACAGTTTCTTCGACGTCGGCGGTGAGCATCGTGCCCGAGACAATGGACTTGGAAATGAAGCAATGACGTCGACCGCCAGAAGTCAAGCTTGAACGACAGTCTCTATTACGGTCGATTCTCGGATTGACCTTGGAAAGTCTGCGGGGCAAGTATTGCCCTGTAGTAACACCCAATCCTGGCTTGAACTCAGTCGTAATGTTCCTGCCTTGTCCTTGCTGAACAAACGCTTTGGATTGGAATCCAACGGCCGTTCATATCCCCCGATTGCCATTCTGGCCACAATGCTATGTAGGGGTCTCGTCCTAAACTGAGACTAGGGGACGTGTCACTTCAATGGCGATCAGAAAACAATTCTCGTACACAATGCCGCAAAAACGTTATGATATTATTCTCTCATCCCGGTCTAGGCAATAGCTAGTGCCCCATTGATGCGTTGTCCGATGCAAAAGTCCCGATTACAGCCATTGTTTCTACGGAGATTTTCCAGTAAGCTTTTTGCTTGAATGAATGGCGGTCCACGGCTGCGGCATTTCTGACCACGGACGTTCCCTGCGGCTCGCCAGCAATACATCCCTCACGTACATATACGACCAAACTTTGTCATATGTCCGTCTATAATTTGGCAAATGCGGTCATATGCTCGGTCGTGCTCAACAACCTCGGATATTTGCTTTCCAGCTATGTATCTCACACGCATACTCCACCACAATGTGTTCCTCTTACTCAAATCCGCCCATGGGGTCTTAGGATGTTTCATAACTTGAACTTCAGTGCCCAAATCACCATCGCGTTGTCTTCTAATTCCGCACTTTCGTTATGATCACGAAGCACTTGGATACTTGCGTATGCTCAAGCTGCAATTGATCAACCTTTCCTTCCCCAATGGGTATGAATTGGGTATGAACCAGCGTAGAACATTTCCCTATCTAGATACCATTACATTGTACCTTCAACTGTCTATTACAATATAATCTCGCAGTGCATGCGACCCAACTTGAACTCAGTAGGAGTACATGCCAGTGATGATTCCGCGGGTCCGCCGGCGAATCATCTCAAACGTCTCCCGTTCCCTCTGTAGCGGTTTACTGGTGGATTTGTGGGTCCTCCGGTACCTTTGTGACATACATACAGTAACCCAAGAGACACAAAACGACAGTTCATATCTGACTTTGTTCCTCTGTGAAAACGACTCTACGACTGAATTTCGAGGAACTGAATGGCTGGGACCCTTGATAGTCTTATATGGCAAGCGACTAAGAACAGATTGATGTCCGTGACTCCGTGCCACGTTCAACGCCATCCGTTTCACACACCAACCTGTTTATCCTTCAGGTACTGAGTGACTTCCCGTAAGGATTTAGAACAAATTCTGGGGCTGTGCGAAGGGGAAAGCGCTGTGACTGGGAATTTAGAACGAAACCGTAAGCAACGAACCCTAGAAAAGTTCTAGAATTTAGAACAACTCAAGCCCAGTGGGAACCTGCGCCAGCCCGGTACAGGCTGGTACAGGGTAAAACGGGAAGCGCTCGAATGCTGACAGCCTGTTACATCCTCCTCCAGCCACAAGGTTTATCTTAACAATCCTGATTTCCGAAAAGCAAGATTGTGGCCTTTTGACGAAATTTTGACAAGCACATGCAGCGCATCTCACAATATTAGCTAAGTCTTTCTCTCAGCGCCAATGGATTTCCATCCATTCTTCAAGTTCACTGGCACGCATATGTCGACATCTCTTTCTTCCCGCCCACTATCTGCTTCGCGCTCATCGTATACGCTCCCTCGCCCGCCCGCCCTCCCGCCCGCCCCAACTATTCTTCCTCACGCTCACTTAGGCGACGATGGAAACTACTTACCGAGTGGTCCACATGCTTAGTTATAAAGCACTGTACCTGCTGTTCCAACTCGGTGAGTGTACCACTTCGCCGCAGCCCGCCCTCCTAGTCAGTTGAACTTGCATCCATGAGGCTCGTGTGAGTGAAACCAGATGAGTCTCCTTCCTCCTTTTTCATTGAGCGAGTCATTCAAGTTGCCTTGGGACTCGAGTTTGCTATGATGGTTGGCGCGTAAGAGATATTACTACCTGAGACATACAATACCAGCCCCCCGCCCCTTTCGCCCTCCGGCCGCTACCCATGAAGGTGAGTTGCTGTTTTTGACGTAAGTCCTCGCACTTTAAAGAACAAGACCCACAGGCGAACTTGTCGCTACACTGCATACGTGTAAGCTCCGTTGTCCACTTTAAAATTTGTGCTGAATGGCTGACCAACACTTTCGGGACTCAAGTCGACTACCCAGGTGCCGGCTGCGCCGCCGTGGCACTGTGACGATTATGGAGTGTGTCTGCAAGCAGCGCAGATGTGGTTGTGACTTAGCATTCTTCTTGCATAGTACTCATTTGCGCATGTAAATGGATATATCACACAAACAAATAAATGTCTTATTACAATTGTATATTTTAGAAGTGTGACAAAAGCAAAAGAAACAACCCGGGAATTCGCTGTATGCAGCTGTAAAATGAAATAGACTCCATGTAAGTGCCTGTAAGTGCCTGTGAATTACGCGCAAAAGTGGGTAAATTTTCCAGGCAGGTACAGGCCCATGCCGCCGTGTACATGTGGCGGTTTTGCCATGTACCAGCCTGTACCGGGCTGGCGCAGGTTCCCACTGGGACTCAAGAACGGCTTGGAACTTGCAAAAAGCGCTTGAAAAACGGGCGCGTGACTTGGCCGGATACCTGAAATGGGCATGCAAGAACGAGGACTGGCGCTAACACGCGGGTATAAGAGCCCAAAGTCCGTCTGGAAGGCTTCAAGCAATCTGAACGTGGGGAGGCAACCACGTTCAGATTAAGCCATCTGGAAAGGGCGCTAAGCATCTGGAGGAGACGTCGGAGTTTCAATATGTCACGCTGGGCTGTGCAGGGGTCAGTTTTGAACTTTAGCAGACAGATCTTGTTTCCCGATATAGGAATTTATCACGTGCAGGTTCAACTTCCGTCGGCCTTTCCGGCTCCCCCGGTCTGGGATTTATTCTGGGTATCTGTTTTCTGATTAATTCGTCTGCACATGTCACACCTTGCCTTTGGCCTCGTAACATGAACCGTGCGCAGATGATTCTCCTCCTTCGTTTCACCCATCATCTTCCCCCCTAGGCCACGGCCCCCTCGACATTCTCATCAACCACCGCGCCATGGGAACGTAAGTATTTTGTGTGCCTTCTTCCCTGACACTGCCGCTCCCTCCCGCCGTGCCCCGGGGCGCATTTCGGACGCGTCGTACGCGTCGCCGTCAGCTGCAACTTGGCCCGATGCGTCCTCTGGGGTGTCCTCCCGCTTGAGCACCATCACGACGACTTCGAAGATCTGGCTTGATGTCTGGTTTTCTCTCGTTTGGGCGCGGGTCTAGTACAGCTGGACTGGGGTTAACGTGTGAAGAATGCGACGATCTGCAACGCCGACGCGGCAAACTTGATCTTGATGGCGGGGGTACTAGTCCTGCTCGCGAGAGGGTGGGTATCCCACAATGACCTCCTTCACTCCCACCTGGAAGGATCACTGTAGCATTATACATTGTATTACACCTTGTGCCGACATTACTAGTCCTGGAAACAATGCATGTGTACTAGTACTGTAAATTTGTGAAGGGAACAATAGCATACAGCAGTGACAAGAAATGAATACAAATTTCTATAGTATTGAGATTGGTACTCTGAGGACTTCACGCCTGAGACTTCCAGTGGCTCAGCTTCAACTTCACGGACTTCAAGGTTCAGTGGACATGTCACCGCAGTGGATGGGCAGGGGGCTCTGCGCTCCCGACCTCACCCGACACCCACATTGCGGGAGGACCTTGCCGAGGGCTCTCATAGCTTATACCGGGAGAGCGGGCCGGGGAGTCACTGCCGTCATTGGGGATTGGAGTCAGTCGTTGTGGGAGTCTGGGTCTCGCGAGAGACCTCGTGTCAACAAGCGTAAGCGGCAGCTGCTTTAACGGCCGCTATCATCTGCACTTGGGGACCGCAGGAAGGTCCTTTGGACCATTGGCGCAAGCCTACACCTACTAGTACCACCTTCTACCCGCTGGCACCTAGTCCTTCCGTCTCACACCCAGCTGGGAGACAACGTCGCAAGCTTAATTGCCCACCAACGAGGGAAGGTCTCGTCGCGCGTGTGTGTGCCCACAAGGGACAGTCGAGAAAGTCGAGCACGTGCAGGATCGATCACGAGCCGGGAGGGCGGTTCGGCTATATCTGGCGGTTCGGTGATGCCGAAGGGTGAAGCTAGGAGGGTTTTGTAACCTGAGCGTTTCGAAGTGGGTTGATTGGAGGCAGATGGTATTATTTAGTGTACATGTACCCTCGTGTGTACGCGCACTCAAAACTTGGATCTAAAAAAAAAAAAAAAGGTTCAGTGGACTTGTCACGGAGTCACAGAGCTATGTTTTTACGGGAAGAATATGTGTGTTTATATGTGAATAAAATCTCCCTATGAACGGCGAGAGACCGGTGGCAGCCGGCGAGGAAGGTACCATATATGGGTGAGCGCTTAAAATCTGTCTGCTAAAGTAACGCAACTTGCAGGGGTCCCCACCATTGCCTTCTTTGGGGGGTCCACCGTGTTCTAAATCCTTACGGGAAGTCACTCACTACTCTACGTTCCTATTCAACTATTCGTAACCTATTCAGTCCATTTTGTGGACAAGTTGAAGGTACACTCCCATGGGAGCAGGCCAGTCAACGGCCTCACAAGCACCCTCGCGTGGACTCCACGTCCTACGCGTCACACCTCATTCCCCAGCGTCCGAGACAAATATTGAACCCTTTTTCGACTTCATTATTGGCTTCAAGGGTGATGACACGCTTACGGACAAATACACAATTGACGCAGCTGAGTTGGAGAAGATTGTTGAGGATCATGTTGGTCGGAATTTGAACTTGCTGGTCTGGAACACCAAGAATCAAAAGAGAAGGGGTGAGCGGCATTGAACCTTACAACGTCTTTGCATTGACTAAAGCGCGCACCACAATGTATAGTTGTACCCATAGTGCCGTCTAGGGAGTGGTCGTTCTCGCAGCCATCCGTTTCCAATCCTCAAGAGCCGGACGCCGTGCGCAAGCCATCATTGCTCGGGTTGAGCATGCGCATGTGTGATCCCGCATCCAGTCTGGATAACGTGTGGCATGTTCTCGATGTCTATGAAGGCAGTCCGGCGGAGAGTGCAGGCCTTGTTCCATACGGTGACTGGATCATCGGTTGGTCAGGTGGCGTACTGAGCGCGGAGGGAGACTTCTACGATGTGGTGGAAGCTGTAAGTCCCGGCGTCGTCCCCGTAAGGAGCGAAATCTGATCTATTGTTGTCTAGCATATTGAGAAGCCACTCCGAGTATATGTATATTCGTATGATTTTGAGTATGTCCCGTCATTCCTCATATATAGGTCTAGGCGCTGATACCTTTACAGCACGATACGAGAGGTCGTACTTGTACCCAATCGGCATTGGGGAGGTGAAGGTCTTCTTGGCTGTGTCTTCGGGTATGTACTTGAACCCCCAGTCATCGGAAATAACTGCTTAGGTTCCGGTAGTTTCGGCCTCTTGCATCGAATACCTCCGGTACCAGAAAATAGAGACCCGGGGGCAATACCCGAGGAGCTCCTTGATCCACCGGACGAGTTTGAGGAGCAACAACTGTTTGTGCCAGCCGATGTTGCAACAGAGGTAGAGCTGCCCGAGCAGGCTGAGGCGAGGATGCGCTGGGAACAAGAGGAATGGGACCGTGCATCGTATGCCAGGAATTCTATGCGACCCAATGATTCTCCTTCTCCGGGCAATCAAACTTCTCCTTCTGCTTACGATGATTCGAGTGAGTTTGAGGACGTGTCTCACTCTTCAGGTAGCGGCTCCATTGTCCAAGTGGGGAAAACTTCGTCCGTGAATAGCGACAATGCCGCCGGACCAAGCGAAGAAACACCCAGAGTGCCTGCGCCCATCGAGCAGCGGGAAATCGTCGCACCGATAGCGGTGAGAGCAACACCTCGTCGAGATACTGATGCTTCAGTAACAACAACGACCCCGACAACTGCGACGCGTTCCTCGTCGTTCAGTCTCGGTCGAGCCTCGACGCCAACGCCGACCCGACCTTTCGGGTCGTACATGAACGGTAATGCGTCTTGAGTGATGTCCCCAGTCATTTCTTGTTTTACCTACATATATTCTTTCGAAGGCATCGGCTTGAGCCCCAGAACACCATCCTGGGACCATCGGAATAATGTTTTCGAAACGGGTTACAATGCTGCTAAAGAATCAGGTTCCTCTCGGCTTCGGACAGACAGTGGACATCCTGACGAGGAAGATGACTTAGATGGGACGTCCAGTGTGGCAGGCACAGACTTCACCGAGACCAGTGAGGCGACTGCAACCTCCCAAGGTAGCCTCACCAGTGTGGACTAGTACGCATAACATCTCTTGTTGATCTTGAACTATGGATACACGGCTGATGATATTGTTTCATCTCCTCATGAGATATGTGCAATGAATCATTGAAGATGATCCAACAGTGACAAAGTCGTCATATGCGCTATTACATCGCGATTCCGCCTCAACCTCGTCCAGCGCGTGGGTTTAATCGTCGCTGTTGTTTCATCGCGACCAACATGCATATACGAGCGCCTTCGCAATTCGCCATATACACGGTGGTTGTATATCCCACCTGATGTCCGCATTTAGAGGGTCGGGCCGCCGGTACGCTCCGCGCGAATGCGATCCCAATTCAAAAACGGTCTGAAGGACATGAAAGAACGGATTAATGCGCTGAAATCACCTTCCGGCGTTGTCATGCATGCCGTTCATGTGGGAAGGGTGCGACTGTTCGCGAGACTCATTTGGGTGTGAATGAGTCGCACTTGCATTTTTTGTTCTTGTCCAACCAACGTACATAGCGATTGACTGACCTGGCCATCGACAAGGTAAGAACGATATTGGTACACACGTTTTCCAATGAGCGTTGTGTTGAGATTGGCAGGAATCTCACGCATTCTCCGGGGAATCATCTCAAGTACGCGCGTTGTCTGTATCGGAAATTTCCTTGCATCATTGCTCACTGGTGTGATTTCTTCGGTCTTCTTGCGTTCTCATACCGAATTTTTAGCGTCCACGGCCCGCCAAAATAGCATTCGTGTTCACATTGTCAACCTCATGAGGGCGGATGTCGCATTGTCTATTGCGTGCGCAACCACAATGCTACGCGACTGTAAAAACTATAAAATGTCGGACAAAGTCTTAGAATCGACAGCTGCACCGTCCTGTGGCCCATTTCGCACACCATGTTCTCTTGGAGATATCTCCTCGCATTCCTATTCTACGTGCCAATTGCATTCGCCGCATTCGGTGTAACCAAGTCCGGTAGTAACTTCTTGGTTGACTCTGGCGCGGGTCTCGTTACCACAAGTATGTCTTGCCATCCCTAGAGCTTCGCAGGAAACACTCACATATGATACTCAGTCAACGGTAACAATGGTGACATAACGTCCTTGAAATTCAACGGCAAGGAGTTACAAGATCAATCCAAGTTCACTCAACTCAGCTCTGGTCTTGGCTCTGCCACTGTGACATCTTCTGTCAACAATAACATTGCCATCATAACTATCAAAACCAGCACAATTGTATATCTCATATTCTACATGACTGTCATGAAGTGACACTAACAGAGTGCCCATCAGACCCACTATTACATTGTCCGCTCGGGAACCAATACCCTTTACATCGGAACATTCGCGTCTGCGGAACCCAGCGTCGGCGAACTGCGCTTGATTGCCCGTTTGTCCAAGTCCGCCCTCCCCAACGGACCCACGCAGTCCAACGTCCAGGGTGGTTCCGCGATAGAGGGCTCTGATGTCTTCTTGGTTAATGGCCAGACTCGTTCCAAGTTCTATTCTAGTGTACGTTTTACCCAAAGAGGTTCTCTTACTTTGCTCATGCCCAGCGTATATGTAGGTTCGATTCATAGACGACCAGGTTCACGGTGTCACTGGTAGCGGGGTCGGAGCATTCATTATCATTCCCGGCACGGGTTATGAGACCAGCTCTGGCGGCCCATTTTTCCGCGACATTGACAATCAAGGTAGTGACCAACAAGAAGTTTACTTCTACATGAACAGTAACCATGAGCAAAGTGCGTTAATCCCAGCAGAACGTCTGTACGTTGATATTCACTTTTCTCTCAGCTGAATCATATCGCACTGGGTTCTTCGGACCATATGCACTAGCCATCACCACCGGCTCCACACCTTCTGGCAGCTTAGATACCTCCTTCTTCGACAGCCTTGGTCTTCAGGGATACGTTCCTGCTTCAGGTCGTGGCACTGTCAAGGGTACCTACTCTGGAATCAAGTCTGGCCTCGGTGTAACTCTTGGTTTCAAGGTGAAAGCAATACTGTTTGGGTGTTCCGTACGCTGACCGGTCTTTTCTTCAGAACTCCGCAGCACAATACTGGACAAAGGGACATGAGTACGATCACGTTACTGCTCTTCATGCATGGGATTTACACCTTTACCCAGTGGTGCATTCACAAGCCCTTTGATGAAACCTGGAACCTACACCGTCACGCTATACGAGGGCGAGTTGGAGTCCGGAACGACCAGTGTAAATATCCACTTCGAGATGCTCATGACTATTCTTCTCATTCTTTGCCCCTTAGGTTTCCGTCAGCGCTGGTCAAACGGTCACACTCTCGCCTCTTACGCCCACCGCCAGCAGGCCATCTACCATTTGGAGCATAGGTATGTTCTTATTTGCACATTCACTCTAATACGCAGCCTGATGCTCCCATAGGTGTTGCCGATGGTACACCGCAGGGCTTCCTCAACGCGGATAAGATTGAGACCATGCACCCGTATGCAGCCCCCTACCATGTTTGCCCCTTTAGTCCGTTGTTAATTTTGATTTGGCCACAGCTCTGACTCCCGCATGAGCAACTGGGGTCCTATCACTTTCACCATCGGAGCCAGTGCCTCCTCTTTCCCTATGGTGAGCTCTTCTAACATTCGTATAGCATGAGCATTCCTGACACTGTTGCAGGCACAATTCAAAGATGTCAACAACCCGACCACTATCCTTTGGTCTGCTTCCTCTTCTCAAATCGGGGCTAGAACTCTTCGTATCCGCACAACTGAAGCATTCGCTGGAGGTCGTCCCTCTATCCAGGTCAACAACTGGTCCTCTAGCATTCCCAGTGGTGAGCATGCCTATTCCAAGTAGCATTGCAGATAGAGAGGCTCAAACATGACCGTTATAACAGCTCCCCCTGCAGTCGACTCTCGTGGTGTTACCCGTGGTACCTGGCGTGGCCTCAACCAAATCTACGACTTTGCCATCCCCAGCGGTACCTTGGTATCTGGCCAGAACACCATTAAGATCAACGTTGTTTCCGGCAGTAGCGGCAGCGCATTCTTGAGCCCTAACTTTGTGTTCGACTCTGTCGAATTGTTCTAAGCGTGCCTTCAATATATGTTGTATTATCGGAATCGATTTTTATACCATGATGCCTTGTCAAATGAAGACCCGCGCGTGAAGTATGTACAAGAAGATATTGAGCAACGTCTCAATGATAGCTCAATCAAGCACCGCCTAACATCTTCCTGAAGTCGTCTTGGCCTTTCGTCTTCGCTCCCGCGCCGGCTTGACCAGTCGTATTCGAAGTCTGAGTTGAGGGGACACTCGGTCCCGGCCTGTTACCAGCTGCAGCCGCAGAAACCACAGCGCCACCACGGCCTTTCTTGCTCCCTAAGCCCGCTCTCGGGCGCGAAACAGCTGAACGAGGCACAAAGAGACCACCAGTGACAGGCGGTGCAACAGGCCTCGTCGCGTCAGCCAGCGTTTCTTCTGTGAGCTCAAGTGTATTGCCATTGAACACGAGTGGGTCCGGATGGAGCAGTAGCTTTCCTGCTTCCTATTTAGCGTGAAGAAGGACGGAGTTAGTGTGATTGTGAAGTGGTAAATATGATGACCATCGAAAGGGACATACTGCGGGATTCTCTAGTTCAGCCACAGCTTCGTTCTTGTCCGCGAACACTTCGACACGCTTGACTGCGCCGCGCTTCTCCAATGCTTGCTGAAGAAGGCCCTCTTGAGTACCTGGCGGAAGGTTCTTGATACGCACAGAGCGATTTTTGATTTCAGGCTTGCGACCCGTAGCGCTGGATGTCAAGTTTTGTTAGTGTACTCTTCACTCCCCTCCGAAATTCGAAGGTCAACTCACGGCTTCTTGCTGCGACGCGTGTCCGCGAGTGTAACGGCGATGCGACGTCTCTTCAGTTCGTGGTTATTGGCTGCCAATGCAGAGATAGCGTCCGTCTGTTTCACGGCGCAATTAGCAGTGTAATCTAGTTTACCTACTCGTGCACGTACTGCTTGTTCGAATTCCACAAAGGCAACACCCTTGGAATGCCCTCTCTCATCGGTATCCATTCGGACTTCCTTGATAGAACCATACTAGATTTCACGAAGATTTGTTGAGCACTGCATGTCTTCAATCACAAAGGAGCAAAGCTCACCGTTGAGAACAGTTTCTCCAAGTCACCCTTACTAACGAACTTGCTCAGTCCGGCGACATAGATCTCGCGATCATTTGCGTCGCTATCCGTACGTTCCTTCTTCCGCTCTGGATTGGAAATCAGAACGCTCAGGCGACGTCCCGGCTCAAGCTCGCGACCGTGCAACTCCAAAGCAGCTTCGGCAGAGGCCTAAGTGGGAAATGAGTCTCACGCATGGATAGCGGGCGACTGACTTACTGTGCTTGTATACTGGACGTAACAAAACCGACGGGTAGACTTGAACTTCTTGCTTGGCCATCGGACATCGAAGATAACACCATACTAGCCAGAAGGTCAGAGATTGAACAGCAGCTCACACTGAAACTCAGGTCACGCTTACCTTCCCGAACAGCTCCCTGATGTAGGCATCGTCTGCTTTCTCCGGGAAGTTCGTTACATATAACGTCGATTTCCATGCTAGATGGACGGCAATTTCCTGTCCATGTATGCGCTTCTTGTCCTTGGTCAATCCGGCAGGCACACTTTCCTGTAGCACACTTGGGATCACGACAGATCCCCAACGAAGAGAACATGAAATATACCCTGTCCATAAACTCCACGGTTGCCACTAGCGAGTTCGGTAATTGGGTGAGTTTAATTTCCCGGATAGGACCGCACTATGACATACGCGTGATCAGCTCAGAAAGGTGGACGTAGTCGAGAAACACCTACGTCTTTGAACAGTTGCTTTAGATCTTCTTCAGTGGTATCCGCGGGCAGGTCTGCGACGAACACAGTAGAGTTCTCTCGATCTCTATCATTCCCATTAGGTCAACGCCTTATTTGATAGTCAAAGTATGAACATACCGCTTCAATGTCACCGGCTTCTGTTCTTCAAAGTTCAGCGTCGCATACATATCCACCGTTCTCAAAGAGATATAATCGACTCACCAGTCCTCGCCTTCTTACTTGTAGAATCCTCCTCAACCTCCTCCTCAGCTTTCCGCTTCAAAGTCCCACTCGAACCATCAACATCCATAGCAACTTCTGCGCCGTTCGTTTGGGAGACACCCTGGCCTGGAGCGTCCGAGCGTGCAGCGATAACTTCATCGACCAGCACGTTCGCCTGCTTTTCGGCTTCGATCTGCATAGCGGCATATGCTGCTTTCTCTGCTTCCTTAGCTCGCCTGGCATTGACCTGGGCTCTCGCCTTCTCTATTCTATCTAGACATTCCTCAATATCCTTGACGGATCCGTGCAGATGCTCGAATTGGACCCAGGCTTCCCATATTGCCTCCGGCCAGTCAAGGTTCTTAAGCGCGATATCCTTGAAGGTCTTCCGTGCAGTGTCGTAATGCTCGAGCTTGCTAGTTGGCCAATCAGCAAATATTATACGCCACACACACGAAGCGAGGATACTTACGTGAGTGTGTCAGTATATTCTGTCCATGCCAGGTAGCTGGTCTTGTAATGTTTCGCAGCATCTTGCCATACAGATATCGCATGTTCGCGCATGTCCTCGTGTTCACGTTCGAAACACTGAAAGTTGTGTCAGAACGTAAGGTGTCAATATGTGACATGATATGAAGACTCACCAATGCACTGAAGAACTTCTCCACACGCAAGCGCGGATCACCAGCCTTCAATGCTACAGTCAGATTGTTAAGTCTGTTCATGGTCTTATCAAGCGGAAGCCAACTATACCTTGTCGCACTCTCGCGATACCTTCGATTAAGACATGCACAAGTGTCTCCATGGTATGATCCTCTGTTTGGGTCCGCATCATGACCATTCTTTTTCTGTGGGATTTAGTACTGAGAGACGTACCGGCATTTCCAGAATCAATTAGTCGTTTTTCGTATCCTGCTCTCGCAAGGATAAGGGACACCAGAGCCTCAACATCGGAATGGATGGGAGGGTAGGAAAGGGCCGACTCATATGCAGCTACAAAATACGTCGAAAGATGAATGGTTTCTTCAACTCTACATATACGGAATGGGAACATACCAGCCACCGAAGGACTCTCGCTTTCAGTGCGTTCCTACGCGGTTATGAGAATTCAAGTACACTGTGACTGAAAGTATTATATGTGATGCTACTTACGAGGAAACGAAGGTAGCGTGACCAAATCTCGCCTGATCCAGGTACACTTCTTGTGGCCCTCTTGAATACACTCAGCACCTGTTTGTTCTCACTCTCACTTTGTCTCTACAAATTGCAACCATCAAAGCTCAAGAGTATTGACGCTTAATTATGGTGTCAATGACTTACCAGGACATCCACATAGCCAATCCAAAACGATCTGAGGACTTCTTCCGCGCCAGGTTCACCGCTCCACCTCCGTCGGTCAGCTTCAGCGATAGCTCGTTCGTAGAGACCCGTCAGAACAAATAAATCTTTGTTTTTCGCTCTTACTTCGGACGCAATATAGTACTGGTATCCCTCGAGTGAATACCCCGCTTGTCTCTGTACGCCGAAATTAGAAATTGTACGTGTCATAACAATAGTCCCTTTATGATGGACATACCAAAGAACTCTCCATTTGTTCCCTCCGATTCCAGGCCTTGATGGCAGCTGCCTTCGACTTGGACGCTTGCACGAGAAGAGGCTCGTATTCGTCCGCAGGTTTGAACGCAGTTGTAAAGCTAGAATAAGCTTGGAATGTAGCGTCGTGTTCAGAATGTGGTTGTTTGAGGCGCGTTAGCAATATTTCATCCATTCGTGCAACGAGTGGTCCTCTGTAGAATGCACAATGAATTTTGGCTCGCTCGTGAGGACAAAAATACGAACTTACCTCTCTGATTCCGGCATGTTTTGGAGAATTTCGGACTCCCACTCACGCTGCATCTCCCATAACTCCTGACTCTGGCAACAGGGAGTATTGAGTTGTTGACTGGTAACCCTAGGGCTTGAGATGACATACCTCTGTGAGGTGACCGATTCCCTTATTCACCACTTCTTCGATGGCATTACGAGTCCATTCATTCGTGAACAATTCACCAAGATCTTCCGGCTTCTCGTCCAATTCAGCGAAATGAGCATGTCTCTCGATGAGGTACTCGAGATGCTTCTTCAATATAGGTATTGCTATGATAGCACGATTGCAATTTATTAGTCTGCAACTCCCTTGCCACACAGTACCACTACGTACAAAGATAGTCTCTCTCCGCCTTCTGAAATAGTTCTAACACGCTCGTCAATCCCTCCGCAGACTCAAGGTCGACGTCCTTCAACTTCTTATCCAACAGCGGTATCCAAGCATAGTCTCCTGCTGGCCAGATATCCGTAAGCATGTCCAGTGCCGCTTCCACTTGATCTTCCAATCCAGTCTCTTGCGCAACGCGGACATGTTCGGCGTGCGTCGCGAGATCGTGTGGGTTCTCGGCGAGTTTTGTGAGCACGGAGGAAAGCGCGTCCAAGGAGGTCGCCTCGTTCATGGTTGCGTCTTCTTGCGTCTTGTCCATTTCTCCAGATTGCTTTCGAGGGTATATCGCGAATCGTAAGGAGCAAGTTGGTCGTAAAGTAAGTGTAGACTACACTGTGTAGTCCCAGCGGCAGAGCGTCTAGGTCACGTTCGCGCTCCGTGCGTGCGTCTCGCGATCGCGCTTCGACTCCCGAGGGTCAGATCATGAAGCGTGCTCCGGAGCACCTGAACAACACTGGGTGCCGCATTGGTCTCTCAGAGGGCAAAGGACGGGGGGTATATGGTCAGTTTTACCTCAGAAACACGTCTGATATTCGACTAACTAGGCCGACCCATGCCCAATCTATCAGCTACTCGAGTCATTCCAGCTAGGACCGTTATCGAAATAAGCCCAGCATTATTATTTGGCAAGGACGAATATGCACAACATGGGAGATACACCGTGTTAGACCACTACACATTCAATTGGCCAGATGGGCGGATGGCCCTTGCGCTTGGTCTTGGTGTGCTTTTCGTTCTCTTCTTCGCCATCCAAGGCACTTATGGAGGGAATTATATAGGGTCATTATTCAACCATTCTGAGTCCCCGAACGTCTCCTTCAGCCTTGACACTGAAACGGAGTCGATTCGGTATACGACTTCTCGAGAGATACGCCCCGACGAGGAATTGTGTATATTTTACGGACATAACCTTTGGTTTGACCCTGTTGATACAGGCCCATCTAGAAGTCCGGCGAAGGAAGATGAACCGGACGATGGATGGGGCGGGCTGACAAATGTGCAAGGTGATGAAGAAGGTGTCGCTGCGGCGGGTGACCAGAATTGGCCTCTACTGCACGGTGATCCAGGGGAAATCATATCGGAAGAACAGTTACCATTCTCTAGAGTCAAGACTACTCCCGAGGAACCTGAAGAGGAGGAGCTCAGCGCAGTGCGGACAGGTAAGCTGTGTTAGACATGTCGCTGAAGAGTAATTCATACTTCCCCGCTTTGTTCAGTGGACGCTTGGGTGGTAGACATTCCTGACCGAAAGCAAATTGGTCCGATGCTCAAGTAAGTCCTTACAGCGTACCACGCTTTAGTCCTCTGACATTGGAGCACCTTCAGATGGATACGGCAGTCAGGTCTCGAAGACCCCTCAACTTCCCACCTCAAGCGCGTCCGTAAAAACCAAGCCACAAATACGAGCACGCTTCTGCTGTCCCTGGCATCCCTGACCACCGTTATACCACCGTTTCCCGAGAACATCTCCCTTCCTGAGCCATACACGACACAGGTGCCGAAAACTGCTGCGTTGACAGTGACGTCATTGAAAGTGAAGACATCGTTGTGGCCGACGGTGTATGCGCCGAAGAGAAAAGGCGAGATGGAGGATTGGTCTAAAGGAAGAGTAAAGTGGGCTTGGGAGGCTATGAAGGTGGTCGCAGCGAAGGCAAGGGGCGTGAAACAAAATGGAGAGGTATGCTCTTCTTTTGTTTGTGTCTCGGAGTACGAAATGATCGATGAACTTCCAAAAAAGCTGCCATTCGTAGCTTATATCCCAGTGCCATACGATGCAGAGACAAGGGAAGCAACTCAGATGCACAGGGCAATGACAGCGTACGACACAAGAGTCTCGGCATGTCATCCCTTGCGCCACGCAGTAATGAACCTTGTACGCGCAGTAGCTGACCTTCGTGCATCTTCGGATCCAGAAACTCTACCTACAACCGACCAGGTTGCAAACGGAACAATCGCGAGCAATTCACCTGACAGGCAAAATGGCTCGCATTACCTCCTTACCTCGCTCACGGTCTTTCTGTCACACGAGCCATGCATCATGTGTGGTATGGCGTTGTTGCATTCTAGAGTGAAAGAGATTTTCTACCTAATACCGATGGAAAAGACGGGAGGATGTGGGAGTGTGGCCTGCGTGCCGAAACTTGAGGGTGTCAATCACCGTTACGCCATTTCGAGATGGAAGATTGGTGAAGGAGGGATCAGCCGAACAGGCCTGGAGGTGGATGACTCAGAGGATGCTTGAGACACAATAGCACGCATGTATCACTGTATGTATCCGTAGAGCACGAAGTATGAGTGTAAATTAGCTGTGTATACAAAGCAAGACCAAGGCCCGTGTTACACATTCAAACCTTGGGGAATCTGTATTAGTTCATGAACGAAAGGTATCGCATGATGGGGAACATACCAGATTGAGAGGCAACAAGACTACCAAAACTCCCTTCTCCTTTGCCTAACGTCATGATTAAATGCCTTCTTTTCACCCCACTTCTCTCTCGCCTCCTGGTGCTCAGCATCCCTCTTCCTCTTCAGCTCCTTCTTAATTGCCACTGGCAACCTAGCCTGCATCATCACAAAACGAGGCGTGCAATTGAACTCTTTTGCCAGCCTTCCCGTCGTCCATTTACGAGGATCTTCTGCCCTCAACTTCCTCATCCTCTCGAGGTCTTCGTCAGACATCCGAGGCACCGTCTTCTCTTTGCGCACTGTCGGGGGCAAGACATTATTTTCTGGATTTGCAGGTTTTAGGAGGGGTGACGTGGGTGAGACTGTGTATGAGAAGGGTGAGGGTGCGGTCGGAGGTGGACGGTGAACAAATGTCATGTCATCGGAGAGAGGTTGGTAGGATGCATGAGGATTGTTGACGAGCGGGTCGGACGGCCTGTATGGTGGCCTCTCTGGCAGACGAGAGGCATATCGCCGAAAGATGGGCTGGAACGACTGCAACAACGACCGTGGCCTCATACTGGACACGGTACTGCAGTCAACTGATGGTGGACTTGGTCTTCCAGAGAAAGCGAGGAGCTCAACGAGCTCAACGTTTCGTAGCAGGTGAAACATTGCCGCCCGTCCGAAAAGGGAAGGCGCAGTGTTCGGAGTGCATGCAGCAAATATTATGAATCGTCTATATTTGTGTTCAAGAAATACGTGGTGACAGCAGTGACATTCAACGAGAGTAATGGACAAAGCTAGCAAAATGAATGAAGTATGGTACTAATGCTACAAACACATGCCCTTGACGGGTACTGCGACAGATGGAGAGAAAACCAGCGACGAGAAACGCTACAACAGTCTCTAGCTTATGCGACATAAGCGAATGTATCTCTCGTGCCCTCGACACGTTCGATGTATTCCTTCTCCAGAAGGTAGTCAATAGCCTGTGTGAATGTTAATCAGATCGAGGAAAGCGACGGAGCAACGGCAGTAACGATGCAAACCTTCTTGATGTCGGGAAGCTTGGGAGCGAATCGTTGAGAGATTTGAGTGATGACCTCCTGGATGAGTTGTTGATTCTTCATCGTCTTACGAGCCTTCATGATACTGAAGAGCGAGGGTGGATTGGCAACTTCGTTGTGAATGTTATAGAAAACAACATACCGGACAATAGTCGCTTGAATGACGTATTTACGATCCTCATCAACCGTCTTCAACACGTCTGTGGACTCCGCCTTCTGCTCAGCCTTGATAGGCATATTCAGGTTGATACGAATCTTCTTTGACTTGAATCCTAGTGACATGTCGTAAGCGAACGGTAGACAAGTACGTAGTCGAAATTCGCATACCAGGGTTCAAATCGTACTGATCGGTCTCCTCGTTGATAAGAATTTTGGCCTTGACAAGCAGGCTCAACACCTGCTTCAAGATATCCTTATTGATATTCGTTGCCGTGAACAATTCATCCAACGAGAGCGTATCGTTATTGTTGTACTGAACCAAAACCGCCATCTGCCACGAGCTAGTCAACAGAATGTATTTCTGGTTGAGGTAGTTTGTCCGTAGCTCATTCTTGGAGTAGTTCCACAGCCAAGTCAGCTTGCGACCTGAGTGCTTCTGTTGGTAGTACTTTGTGAATCGATCGTAGAGAGGTTGAATATCGGCGGGAATGAGGAAATCGAACGGTGGTGCAGCGAGAGGCCAGAAGTTGGTACCAAGGACCATGATGCTGAAGTTGATATCAGATTCCTCGTTGTTTTGAGCAAGACGTTCTTTGAACTGCTCCGTCAAGTCTTTGCTCAAGCTCATGTCTGGCGGAAAAGATCAATGGATTTGAACGATGAAGGATGTCATAAATCATCGCACCTGTGAACATACGCTGGAGCTTGTTCGTGTACTCGAAACCGCAAGCTTCCTTCAACTTCGAGATCATGCTGGCTTCCGCTTCGTCGGACGCAGATACGCCATGGATCAGTCGCTTGGAGAGCTTGGTGGTATAGAATTGCTGGAAAACGTCTTTGTCGTCGATGTACTTGAACAGAACCATCTATATCGTCCAGGTTAGCGAATAATTATGACTCGTCCCAGATCTCACGCTTACCACTTTGTTCAACGCGCTCTCCAAGTCCTCTTCCTCCGCCATCTTGTTGCTCTTCCGCAAAAGGGCATCGGCGTGCTTGGCAAGAAGCTCTGGCGACTTGGTGGTTGAGGTACCAGTAGCAGCGTTGCGGTTCACAAACTCTCTGCAAGCCTTATCCAAGGCAGCGACGAAGCCAGCTTCGCCCTTGAAGCTCCTCTGAACGGTCTCGGAGTTCTTTTGATGTACCTCCAACAAGGCATCGACGTAAGCCTTAGGGTCGACTTCTGCGGTCTCAGTACCTGCACCACCTTCACCAACGAGCTTCTGAACGGCGCCGAGACCTGCCCGCTTGACGTGCTCCTCGAACTTCTTGCGGAGGGGCTCCAGGCCTTCGGGTATACGAGAAAGCAGCGCGTACATGCGCTGGAGGTCCTCATCTTTGTCGTAGTCAAGCAACTCCTGGAAGCTTTCTCGCATGCGCTCGGCGTGTTCGCGAATAAGAACATGTTCACATTTGGAAATCAAACTCTTGCGGGTGATGGTGTTCAGGTATCGCTCTACGCGATCTTCCTCTTCGCGCAATCGCTCTTCCGCCTTCTTGAGATAATCGGGAACACTGTTCTCGGCGAGGAAGGCTTCCGATTCTTGACGGTAGTACTTCTCTGTTGCCTCAAGGAAGGGAAGTTCAAAGTGGTCCTTGTAAACTTCATGGGACACCTTCATGATATCGCTCTCATCCAATCCAAGCGAAACGAACGAGTCAATGACTTTCTTGACCAAACCCTGATCAATTGTCTCGCCGTTTCGTTGTCGCTCGATAAGACGCAGAATCGCGCCCGCGAGTTTCTGGTGCTTGCTTTGTATGTGTTCGAAGAAGTTTGTCTTCCATTGCACCAGGGCGAGCTATCGTATGTAAATCAGTCAAAGCGTTCAACGGCTCGTGAACACCTTAGTGCAACTTACGGTATAAACGGGGTAGATACCCTTGCGACCTTCGTCTCGTTCACGCTTTACCCAATGTCGATTGAGATAGGTGAAGAGTCGATTGATGTAGTTGGCACCTGTAGTATAACGATCCCACTCTGCTGCATAGTACCGCAATAGTGCTTCATCTTGGAGAGTCTCGGATTGCTGTGCGCTTGTTATAACATGCTGCGGCGAGAGATCTCAGCCCGCGTACGTACCTCTCGTAGCGTCTTCAGGTGGTTTGAGAAGTACCGGATGAGATTATTGTACAGGTCCGATCCCATTAGATTGGCCCCTGCTATGTGATTGTTATGGATGAATGGTCGTTCTCCGCACGCGCCACTGAAAAGCTACTTACTACGCTGTCCAAGCCCAACCTGGTCCCCTGTACCATGCATCTTCGATGAGGTACAATAATTGTACGCAACGGTATATAAACTCATATATTTGGAGTACGAGACACCTGTCTGCAGCTTGGTCATGATATGGTCGACTCCCTCCTCAAGATACGCCCATGTCGTAGTCAAATCAGCGTTCGCGGGGGGCATCGGGTACTGTCCAGTAGTGGTGCCCGCCATTTTCGACTGTCTAGAGTGTCAAATGGAGGCTATGGTCGAGGGTGATGGTGGTATGTTGAATAGGAACGAGCAAGCTTCACTTGCCTCGAGTATTGGCCGCGGGCGTGACATAGTAACGCGCACGCGTTTACAGCCACATTTTGTCATTGAGCTCACGCGCTCACGAGACCAGAAGCGAAAAGCGAGAATACTGGCACACTGAAAGTGTGAATAAGTATAATGAAAAGAAAGGGCAACGGAGCAGTCTATTGAGTCATTATTATATTTATAGCATCTATACTTTCACGCCAGTGTGTATACTGGCAATTCCACCCCAGAGATCTCTCCATGCCCCGCCCTTGCCTTCGTGCATGGCACCAGTAGTGAATCCAGCATCTGCAATCATCTGTGCAAACTCTGGCTGGCTCGGGAATTTACGAATGGACTCGACCAGGTATTGGTATGAGTCTCGGTCACCTGCCAGTATCGTCCCGAGGATAGGAATTACCGAGAAGGAATATTGGTCATACGCCCTGATCTTATTCAGTCAAGAGACGATGCAACATATCGGGAGGGTACGTACAGGCCCAACAGAGGATTTGTGACCTTGCTGAATTCAAGACATGCAAAAGTGCCTCCAGGCTTGAGCACTCTGTAAGCTTCCTTGAGAACGTCGGGAACCGATGTGCAATTCCGGATACCAAAGGCGATGGTGTACAGGTCATACGTATTTGAGGGGAACTTGTCATCGGGCAGTTCCTGAGCATTTGCTTCAATGAAAGCCACCTGAGGAGCTAGCGCTCCGTCAACAGATAGTACTGAACACGAAGAGGATCAGAACCGACTGTTATGGTACATCGTTTTCTTGAACCGCTTGTATCCCTCCTTCAACATTTCTCCGTTGATATCCACAATATCCACACTGGTCTCCCTGTCGGCATATTGTTCTCGGGCATAATCGAGGATACGCAAAGCGATGTCTCCGGTACCACCCGCTACGTCAATGCAGCGCAAGGGGCCCTTGCGACCAGGTTTGAGAGAAGAGACATAGTCGTCCTTCCATAGTCGATGTATCCCCATGGACATAGCATCGTTCATCACATCGTATTTCGAGGCGACTGAGCTGAACACATTCTTCACCAGATGTTCCTTTTGCTCTTCCGGAACGGTTTGAAAGCCGAAGTGTGTTGTCCTTGGTGTAGATTGAGAGTTTGGTTGCGTATGATTCCATCGTGCACCGGCGAATGAGAAGCGATTTCTGCTACATGTTGAGCGAAGGATATTGCGGGACACTGCCTGCATGGTCACTGTCGTCGGGAGTTTGGTAGCAGGGTCTCATCGGGGTCTCCGTCGCGTGAAGCACGATCGGCCAGGACCTCTAGCACCCCTTCGGAGCGCCCGTAACATTTCCTCAAACCTAAAAAAACAATCTAAAAGTCTTTGAGAAATTCGGACTCTCCTTGCTACCAAACATCACACGCTTTGTTCGACTGCTTAGAATACTGTAAGTCTGTGTCGTTATTGGTGATGCCCTCGACAATCACTACCCCGGAGAATGAAGCTGGGCCATCCACCCTTCCTGTCGCCAGAACACCAAATATTACGCGGTCGCGCAGTCCTTCAAATGCTAGTACAAGCTCTCCCACTTCCGAGTCTGGTTCAGAGTCAGACGATGTATCTTCAGACGACACCTCCTCTGATGAGGACGATGAAATAACACCGGAGCAGTTGGAACAACTTCTAGAGCAGGCGAGGAAGAATGCTGCGTCGAAAGCTCGACAAGATACCTTTGCTGCAGGAGATGAAGTGATTCGATTGAATGAAAATGGTGAAGGAGAAGATGATATTACAAGAAAGTGAGCCTCAGACGTCTGTACCTTCACCTCTCCAGATAGCTGAAGGGAATAATATAGACCTTTGCCAACATTGGAGCCCGGCTCTCTTCCGCAACCATATATTGAAGTCGGCTCTTCGAAGAAACCGCGCGCTGCGAAACTTCACGACATAGATTCCGAGCAAGCAGAGAAGGTTGCCTCTAAGAAGAAGCTTCCTGAACTGCCAGCTCCACCACCGGAATTGAATAAGGACGGGAAACCGCTCACAAAGAAGGAACTTAAGGCCGTAAGTATCAAATTTCTTTATTGTCCACGAAAATCAGTACATGACATACCCTGTGCAGCTGAGAAAGAAGAATAGAAAACTCGGTTGGGCCGAGCTGCCTACTCCGTCAGAGGCTGATCTCCCTCGGCTATACCGGGAGGTCGAAGCTATGCGTCTACGGAATCAATTGGATCCCAAACGGTTCTACAAGAAAGAGCCCGGTGAAGGGAAGGGTCTCAAGGGTCTGCCGAAACAGTTCGCCGTAAGCATCGCTCGACTCATCACATCAGCTAACCCACGTCTCAACTGTATACTATAGATCGGTACCATTATCGCAGAGCCCACACCTTTCGGCACACCGAGCGGAGACAACTTGCCCAAATCTCTCCGGAAACGGACATTGGTGGATGAGTTGGTTGATGATGCCGAAGCCAAAAGCTACGCCAAAAAGAAGTTCAAGGAACTGCAAACTGTCAGAGGAGCAAGGGGTAGAGGAACTTTACACCAAAAGATGGCTGCGCGCAAGCCCAAGTGGTGATCATCAGTCAATCATGCGAGGGTTAGGTATGAACATGCGACCCGACTTCGACGCGCTATCCATGGATTGCATGTATTCTTTCTCCTCTATGTATTGCCGTCCGTTAGTACATACACGCGTTTCGATGCGATATCGTTTGCTATGATCAAATATAAAGAAGCGGAGTCAGGCGCTCTGAGCCTGTCTGAGGTAACGGACTATAGGCTAGTATAGCTATGGCGGTCGACCAACAGAGACCAACGGTCCACGCTCTCTTCTTTCCCTGCCGCGTATCACAGATCTCGCTACACTAACAATGTCTTCCCAGACGGATGATTCTTTCGAACTATACGATTTGCGGGTAGAAGTTATCTGCCCAGTAGGAGAGCGCATACTTTGTGGGGCAAAAGAGGGTGACTATTTCACTTTGGAGGGCGAAATGCTCCGACTGCCCGCAAACCAAGGAATCTCTATATACTCCTTAGGTGCTCCTCCGGCTTTGTATTCTTGTCCTCTTGCTCTTGCTCACCGAGTGGCTGATCTTGGTGTTGATGTGGTGTTTAGCGGCCGTACTTCCCCTGCTTCCGGCCAAGCAAAGAATCACATCTGCGAACGATTGGATGACCACGGACGCAGATGTCGCATGTCCTGACCCCAACTGCAAATCAAGGTTGAGAATCATCAGGACAGGTTTGCGGAAGTTCCGACACGGAGAAGTCACTGTAGTTCCTCTCGAGCGTGCGGATCCGTGAATTGTCGTCAGGCTGGATGCTGGTGAGTACCACTGTACGGAGCTGTACGGTAGTACCAATACAACTTACGGAGCGGAAGACGCCATGCACAAATCAACAGAGATTACTTATATTTTCGACCCAGGTCACCCAAGGCGGGACCCGATTTTGGGCGATGTGGCGAATCAATCATCAAACGACCATCATAAACGTCACTACCACTGTGCATATGCTGAAATGATGAACAATCTATGTACAAAATCATCATGTCTTCCCAGACGTTTGACAAAAGCGTAGTTGAATGTCTAGAAGGCCTCACGCTCAAGGAAAGTGCTGTGTATAGAGGTACGAATCCCAGGTTCTAAGCATCGATTACTACAGATACCAATAGCAGCTCAGCACCGCTAGAATCACTCGGCGTGGCGTTGAATTTTTTGCCTTTGCACTGCTCTCGGGCCTTGGGTCGGACTCGGGCTCTCATCTTCTGATCGATAAAGTCGATAATCAAAAGGCTAAGTTTACCTGCAGGCATCAACGCAAATGGCACGATATTGGACAATCAACAGTAACTTGCTGTAATCCTAACTTGGTCGGATTGGTCTTGCACCTTGGTTACCCAACTAGTACTGGTACCCGTCGTCACGTTCAGGCATGTGGAAGCCTGGGTCGGGCCGGCTTCAGGCTCCGATGGAGGCTGATGTTTGCTTCTCATAGGATGCCCTTGAGATATGTTCCGGAGTCTCACCAAGCGATGTGCATGAGAACTTGTCAACTCAATGTGCCCACCACTGTGTTGGGAGCCTTTACAATCAGGATACAGAATGCGAACCGTACTACCCAGACCATTGCGAGTGTCCACAGGCTCTGTCACCGGGCACTCTGAGGTCAGGACCAGGCTACGCCACATTTGTTGCGAGCCGCCCTCGGAAAAGGGAGGAGCAGATTCAAAGCAGATCCACGCACGCGGCGGCGTCGTCGTCTTGCACCAAAAAGTCCACTTCAGACCTTTATTAGGAATTTTTTCGGTGTAGAATACAAATGCCGGAAGCTCCTCCAAATTTTCGCGAAACATGGCACCGAGAGCGGCCAGGGGGAAAAGGGGGAAAGGGGCGAAGAATTCCCATTTCGCCGGTTGAGGTCGCCTTCTCTCCCACCTTCCTCTCATTACATCCGTTATAATATAGCCAAGCTGTCTTTGGACTCGTTCCCTGACGGCCCCCTCTTTCTTTGCCCTCCACCGTACCCTCTTCCCTTTTCTCCCGTCGGCACGATAGCAATAATGTCCACACTTACGACGATTGATGGCGTCGATGTAGGAGCAACCTTTGGTGCAGCTTTCGTTGGCCTTGTAGCCGGAGCAGTGTGAGTAGCCCTTTTCCTCGACCCGGAGTACAATTCCCTCACATCGCTCACATTTGAAAAGGTTGTTTGGCATCACTCTACTTCAGACGTGAGTTGTGCTTGTATTTCCAACGGGTAAGATCCTCTCTGACAGTGTTGGTATAGCTATGAATACTATAGGTACTGCGTACAAATTGGCCTCTATACACACACATGACTGACGGAGCCTATAGACGATATCCAAAGGACACACTGGCCATGAAATCTATGGTATGCAACTTCTCACCGGAAGCTGAACATTACGGCTGATCAAACTTCTCATCCGCAGGTTGCCATTCTTACGTACGTAGAAGCTCTAGATCTGTGAGGTGCAGGGTCTCACCTCTATGGTAGCGTGCTGGATACACTTCACCTTATTCTGTGCGCACGGACAATCTACTGGTACCTGATATCCAATTTCAACAACCCGGCGAATTTGGATTTGACCACATGGAGTATGGCGGTACGTCGGGTAAATCGCCCTTTGCCAATTCATTGTGGCTAATGGATTCCTGTCCAGCTCCAAACCGACTGCAATGTTTGTACACTTCCAGCGCATGCGTTGTTCATTCCTAATTGCCTTGGCAGGGTATCATTGCGGTGATGGTTGAATGCTTCTTCGCTCGCAGAGTGTGGCTGAGTAAGTATATTCTGCAAGTTCCTATTGCACGAGCTGACCGGTGCTTTCTTAGTGAGCAAGAACTGGTATATCACGCTATTCATCGTCATCCTGGCCATTCTACATTTCGCTCTCGGAGTGGGTAAGTGCCGGTTTTGATTCTACCCTCATACTCTCCGGGGGGTTTCTTATGCATCCGCTGTTCAGTGTTCACGGCCGAATCGTTTATCTTGGGCCGGTTCTCCAAATTCAAGAGCCTTACGTGGGTAACCTGCACCGGCTTTAGTGCGGCTGCAGCATCGGACATCGCAATCGCCCTGTCCATGTGCTATTACCTTTCGCGAAAACGCACAGGGATTGACCGGTACGTTATTCCCGCAAAGTGTGAACGCGCAGTCATTAGACATTGCAAGCTAGGACGGACTCGCTTGTCACGACTCTCATGCTTTACAGCATCAATACTGGTCTGTTGACGAGGTGTGTTTCGGTGTCCATACCTCTGCGCCGCTAGTTGACCTTCATGTACTTTAGTATCATTGCTACCACAGCTGTCATCACGGTGAGAAGGTTCACATCCTGATCTCTTGCTCATGTGAATCTGACTGCGCTGCAGTTCGCCATCATGCCGACGAACTTCGTGTGGTTGTGTTTCTTCTGGCTTATGGGAAAATGTATTTGTATCATCTTGTTGTTCATGTCGGTCGACTGACAGGATGTTCCATATAGGTTACGTCAACTCGTTCTTGGCAGCGTACGTGCCATTGTGACTCTGTGAATATACCACTCACTTACCTTCCGTTTTGACCAGACTGAATTCCCGCAATCATCTTCGCGACAAAGCATACGCCTCCGCCATCGACCTCTCCCCAGTAAGCAGAGGGACGAACTCACTGAACTTCCGTGGGGCTCCCATAGTCCTCCAAAAGGTCAGTATTATCGGTATACTGTGTTTTTCACGACTCATGCTTATGCCTTCTTAGCCTTCACCCAATGCCTTGGCGGTCGCGGTTGAAACAACGACGGAATACCGAACCGATTTTCCAGAGTTGGTATGTCGACTCTCTTTTGACAGACAAGCCACCGTTGACGTCCCCAGTCGCACACTAACTCGATGACTGATACGCAGTCAAATAAGTCAGAGCGAGAAGACCGCTCAGAATGGGCTGCCTCAAAAAAGAAGCACGAGAACAAGTAAACGACCCATTCGAAGGACCAGCCTTACCTTATTGCATATTCGTATATGGACTCCACCGTTACCTGGGACCACTGCCCAGTAACGATGCCCCCCTGCTCTTACCCTATCCCCTCCCAATCTATCCCCTCGTTAGCATGTGTAGCCAACAGCCCAGTAATCGCCCGTTGTTGTAGGAAGAGTGATGTCGACGTCAGATCTATACCCTTTGCGTGTGTGCTTCAATGTACTTGGATATTGTTTCAGATATTACACCGCTTTATGGATCATTTGCGACTGTCTAATATGTATCTCAAGAGTTCGGTAAGTACTAGTTGAGTGCTCCAGATAGCCTCCGATATTACTGAGAATCGGGAGGTGAAAAAGCGTGCTGGCGTCTTTTGTGCTCTCTTGTTTACTTTTCTGAACGTCAAGTTGTTTTGACCAGCCACCGAAGATGCACAAAGAACGCCTGTGCGACGTTTCACACGTCTTGAAGCAGACTCCGTTTGACTTTCACATTCGAAGTGGCGATTGTCACGCACGGTGAGCTTCGCAAAACCTGCAGTATCGATGACCGTGCAGAGTCTTCGGGACGCGCTCTTATCCTCACTCTCAACACTGCCGGGGACACGGAACTTCCATATTCATGTCCTCGTCTCGTCCCCTCGCAAACACTCAGGACTGTTCCCATACGCTCACCCCCGACCTCGAGTATATCTTCAGGATATTTTCATCCTGCTGTCCGAAAAGACAAGTGCAGAGAGCTCCCGGGTACTCGTGACAGCCATCGAGGCGTCTGTGTACAATATCCCTTCCACCTCCTGTGGCGTCCTATATGTCTCGAAGGTCGACACGTCAGGGCATGGAAGTCAACCCTCCCCTACGCCCTCACTCGTTCGTGCGCTTTTGACGTACTACGCCGATCCAGCTACCCGTCCGATCAATGTCACTACCCTATGGATCCAACTCTTCGCGCGTGCACAGGGCCAGTACCTCTTCCCAAACTCCTCGGACTATGCAGGAAAACGTCCGCTGTCTGACATCAAGTTATGTGCTTGGTGGAGGCGTATATTTGGGCAAGTAGCTGCGGAATTGGAAGAAAGGATGAAAGGGAGAGAGGAGGGAAAGACGAAGCTAAGGCTATTCTACCTATTGCCGGGGTACAATGAACTCGAAGCCGAACAGTCATTGAAAGGTTCAGGTTCCTCAAGCTCCTCCAAGCCCATGGAAGAGACAGATTGGACCTATGGGCACCAATATTCACAAACTGATATCCCTCTTCCCTGTCCGCGAGTCGGCTCACAGAACGATAATCTAGGCCATTATGTTCCATCGTTCGATGACGATCCCAAGTCTCGATTCCTAGACGACATCGCACATACCACCGAAGCGAACGGTGTGAAGTCTCCCAAGCGGAAACGTACCAAGAGCGCAACTCAATCTCACAAGCCTCGCGCCTCAGACGCATCGGAAAAGGAGCCTCGCGACCATGAGACGAAACCGTCTGAACCTCATATCCCTCAGGGCGAGTTGGGCAAAGTAACGGTAAACGAGTTTTGGGAGAGGATGTCTTTCAGACAGGAATGCGTCGCTGGTGCAGTGACAGGTTTCTTCGCCCTTGGGATCACCTCCATTGAACCCGAGGAAAAGACATCTGGGCCATCACCGCTTGCACCGCAGCCTGGGCAAGTCCCATTCCGTCTCATACGCCGAGTTGTGTCAACCCTCATGACTGCCCTTGAATTCTCAACCGTCGAACGTGCCACACGAGCAACGGAAACACTCGAAGGGAGCATCAAAGGTCTTTGCGAAGACATTACCACAATTCAGGACCCATCAGTTCCAGCGCCGTCGGCTGCCTCTCTTGTGGCTTTCTATCGTGACGGAGCCCTTCCCCCAGAAAACGATGCGTCATCATCTACTACCCTCGATGTCCCCAAGACACCACCAAGAAAGGGCGGAAATCTACCAGACATTTCGCCAAATCCATTCCCGGAACCGGTCACTTCTCTCGAGACGTATCGCACGCATATCTTTGGGTCACTATCCGTGAAGAATCCCCTTCCTTCGCCCAAAGATGCGCCAGAGGCTGACACGAAAACGGAGCTACCGAAACCGGTGAATGTGCTCACAGTACGAAGGAAGAAGAGAAAGGTGGAATCGTGACATGAGGCGGTCGGGTGTCTGTGATCGCTTACATAGGTTGAGCTTCTTGATCGATCTGCTGTAGCAGCCGAGTGGCAGCGCTAGCAGGGTGTTTTGAGTTGACTCTTACATCATTGACCTTTCTCGCATTCATCCTCAACCCATCCTACTTACCACGCGTCGCTCTACCGCCTTATTCTTGTCATTGTGCTATTTCTTGCAGTTCATTATTTTATACATCGTTGGTTTGACCCTCACTAAACATACTTACTCAGCGTTGGCGTATTCCGTGATCACCGGTTACGCGCACGAATGACAACTGTCACGGTGATGGGAAGGATATCTCGACCCTGGTCTCGACAACATATATAGTCCCCCTCTGACTCCGGAGGCTCCTCCACTACTCATACCTTCGAAGCAAACCTTACCGGTTTCGCACCAGGATAGGGCTTTACCATGAAGTCCTCGCTGATCTCAAGCGTAGCTTCCAAACCCTTGACGTGGGGAGGCCCATTCCGGACGCGAGGTCATTTTCGGGTTGCATTACTGATTTTATTGCTTGTGGTGGCATCAGTCGTCCAGCTGACATCCCGCTGGCCTCAGGATTATGTTCGCGGAAGGCTATCTTCATGTGCTCTGCGAGTCGTCGCAGAAGAGTGGAAGGACGATATTTGGCCATACCGCCACCAAACCCCTTGGGACATCTCTACCGACTTCCGTTATCCCCGAAAACTCGAGTACGATGTTACCGAGGGAACCTGGTTGAGACTGGATGTTCATCCAAAGTCGGGGGAAATAGTGTTCGACATGTTGGGAGACGTTTATTGTCTACCTGCCGACGCATATTCATCGCACAATCTGGATGGGCAACTGGCCTCTCGAGCCAGACCGGTTCTACTGGGTATCCCTCACGATTCAGATCCTCACTTCTCATCAGAAGGCGACAGGCTAATTTTTCGCAGCGATGCGGAACTTGGGATCGAGAACATCTGGATCACAGAATGGAAGGGATGTGACAACATGGACCTCAGACCTGTCAACGCTACTGGAGAATTGCTGCATGCTCTTACCGTGCAGGACATAGAGGAACAGGACCTCGCCCGTGGCCGAAGAGAAACCCCGGGAAGGAAACACAGAAGACTGGTGAGGGAAGGTCGATTCGGAGGTATACCAATCTCAACTTACGATACTTCTCGAGTGCTGATCACTGGTCCTAGCTCAGCGGGTCACGAACGAGACGTATCGCTGGGTCACCGATGCCCGTTTCCATCCATCTGGTCAAAGGGTCGTGGCGACCAAATGGTCCACTTGGACTAGCACTATTGGCTCTCCCGAGGGATGGGAATATGTGATAAGCGATGGCCCGAACCATATTGAGGCTGGCAGTGGTCGAAGATTGGTGTCAAAGAGTCTTCCGCCTGGGTGGAGTGAAGACCGCTATCCACAACAGATGGTTGGACCTGAGCAATTCATTTGGCTCAGCGAAGACACTCTTGTATGGTCGAAGAACATGAAAGACACAGATGGTGGTTTCGCATACAACAAAGGTAACCATACGGTTTATTCCACCGGTCACAGGCTGACAGCATTGTTACAGACGTGCACCAGGGAATATATGCTATCTTCAAGACTAACTTGACGACTGAAGAGACTGTCCCTCTGGTTGATTCATCGCCCGGAGGTGCTAGTCGACCTGAGTTATCGAGAGACAAACGCACACTCGCGTTTGTTCGCCGCGTGCGCGATAAGGAAGCTTTGGTGCTCAAGTGAGAACTTTCCATTTACCCTACAAGAAATGAATGACGAACCCCTCCAGAGATTTGGTGACTGGTACGATTCGGCACATCTGGCATGGTTTAACATATGATATCACACCTATCGTGGCCTACCCTGGGACATATCCTTCGTTTGCTTTCACGCCAGATGATAGTGCCATCATCATCTGGGCTGCAGGTCAAATCTACCACGTACCCCTCACAATCAACGACATTGGTGAAAGAATCCTCGCTGGCTCACCCTCGCCCATTCGCTTCAAAGCTCGTATCGAGAAGCGTCTTGCCGAGACAATCCATACTACCCGGGACTATCGCTCTCTAGCTACCTCGGACACTCAAAGGATCTACTCTCTCACTGATTTGCGAGTAAGCGCAGACGGGAACAAAGCCCTCTTTCACGCTGCAGGCGTGAACTATGTCCATTCCTTGGGCGGTGCGAGAACGTCAGAGCCGAGACCCATCCCAATGCTTGAGCCGAACTCCTCATACTTTTCTCCGAACTTTGTCCCAGGCAACCATGACTTAATAGTCCAAGCTCGGTGGTCTAACACCAATTTCACGACATTCGAGCTTGCTAACCTCACTTCTGGAGTGGCATACGAATTAGATGGCCTGGCTCTTGGACGGTATTACTCCCTTACTTTCTCTGATTCCTCCAGTCATGAACGACGTGTGGCGTTCATCAAGTCTGGTGCAGATATATTGACTGGGAGTATGGTTGCCACTGCAAATCCTGGACTATATATTGGAGACGTCACCCTCCCTAGACACGGCTTGCTTGGTCAAACGAAATTGCACATCACGAATACGCGTTTGGTGTCAACCAGAGTTTATGGTGCAGACCCGTACAGTACGACGCTGCGATTTCTTGAGAAAGGTCAAAAGATCCTTGTGGAAATGGCCCAGGAGGTATTCGTCGTGGACGTTGCAGCAGAACCGGACAAGTACGGTCAATATCCTCACAGGACAATCGCAAAGGGCAGGATGTCCAATGAAATGGCAATTCCTTCGCCCGGAGGTAGTATCGCAACTGATTCAGTTGATATTGCCTATATGGAATATTGGCATCTCTATTTCGCTCCCGCGGTCCGAACTGGAGAACAAGTATGGAGCAAACCTGGACGAAATCCCAAAGGGCTTGTGCGGCTGACCGTGGATGGTGGGCACCATATCACCTGGAGTGACGATGGGAAGAAGCTGTATTGGCTTTTGGGTATGTCATTGTCTCGCTGCGTAATACACCTCCCGTTCAGATGTTATGCGTTATTAGGTCCCGTCATCCACTCTATAGAATTGTCGAAGCTACATCAATGTGCTTCTGAGATCGAGGAAGACCAGCTTACCTTTGGTTACTCATGCGTTGCCAAAATGGTAGTGCGACAGGAGATTTTCGTTGAATTTGCAACGGATGTCGCAAGGCTGAAGCAGGAAGTAGCTGAACGTCACGAGAGCCCAGGAGCGGATCATTTCGTGATTTACAATGCTACCCTCCTGACCATGGAAGATGGGAATCTCGCAAATGACCTAGTTCTGAACGCAGTATTGGTCACTCGCGGGGGAGAGATACACTCTGTCACTACTGTGGAAGACGCGATAGTACCTACAGGTGCGACGGTGTACGATGCTCAAGGGGGTATGTGACTGGTCATTTCAGTAGCTATCCATTGATTACCGAACTGACCCGCGGTGATTCGAACCCAATAGGCTTCGTCGTCCCGGGATTCATCGACATGCACGCGCATTGGAACGGGTACAGATCCTATTATCCTGCTCGTTCTTGGCAACTTGAGACCTTTTTAGCCTATGGTGTAACTACTCTTCACAAGTAACGTATCTTTTCCATCTTCGCCAATCATTTTCACATATTGACATCGCGTATTCAGCCCAAGTACACACAACGTCAGAGGACCTTGGGAACGTGATCGCATTGAACGAGGACACATTCTCGGTCCCAGGTTCTTCCAAACCGGGACTGCAGTCTTTGCTGGAGGATGGGTTGGTTTACATGAAGAGATTGTAAATATGGACGAGGCGTATGCTGCTCTTCGTCGTATTCAAGCTGACGGAGGACCCATGGCTTTTTCATATAAGAACTATGAATTGCCTTCTCGGTAAGTTCGGGAGCTCCAGATTTTCACTCCTAGAACTCACTTGCTCACCTGCCCCGATTTCCTAGCGCGTCCCGTCAAAGGTTATTACTCGCTGCACGGAACCTGTCAATGATATGCGTTCCAGAAGGAGTGAGTCAATTGTTTGTCATCAATTGTCATTGTCTGACGGTTTCATCGATGTTCGACGTTCGACCTGCAACGTTCAACGCTAACCATAACCGAGTAGGGAATGAACTGGGATTGGGACCAAACCTACATCCAAGATGGTAACTACCAACCTTCGTATTAATTCCGCATTTTGATCTAAGGCAAATCCATTCATGGCATCGATCTTTCCAGGGATGACAACTGTCGAACACTCCTTGCCTATCTCAGTCTTGTATGACGACGTGAAAACCCTATTCGCATTGAGCGGGACCGCTTCCGACCCAACACATGTTGTCAATTACGGCGGTGTTTACGGTTCACAACTCGTGAGGGCAACCCATGATGTTCCCAATGATCCAAAGTACGTTACCCATCTGTTTCTGAGTGATAGTGATATCTCTTTGCGCCGACGATGCTGAGAACAGCGCTGACCGTGCTCTTTGTAGACTTCGACGGTTCATGCCGCATGACATCCTCGATGGCCTAGCCGAATCAACATCTCGGCCAATGGACTGTACGTGCCTACCTTCCTCGCTTCTTGCCTCAAACGAGCAACCTTCCACCCTTACACGCATAAATTGAACGAGAACCTGATCTCACACTAACCAATTTCCTCGTTATAGCGTACGCGGTGTTCAATACCTCGGCTTCTGCAGCAGATATGGTGCATAAGGGCCTTCGCGTCCTGATCGGGTCCCATGGCGAACAGCCAATGGGATTGAATTATCATGAAGAGATGTGGTTCACGCGGCAGGGTGGGCTAACTAATTACGAAGTGAGTGTGCGGGTTCTTTCTATAGCTGCTATGTTTATTCTCTTCCTTCTTCCCTCTCTCTCAAACTCTTGACATTTCGCCTGTAAACCCATCATGATCCGGGACGTCTTTGACTAACCGATGTGGTTATCCTTCCTCGTGTAGACACTCCGAGCAGCAACATCCCACGCAGCGCTCACCCTCGGGATCTTCTCTTCCCTCGGCTCTCTCACCCCCGGCAAACTCGCAGACTTCCTTGTCTACCCACCTCATGTCGATCTGCTTGACGAAAAAGACATTAGACAGACGAGGGATATTAAGTATGTCGTAAAAGGTGGGAGGGTGTTTGAAGCCGAGACGTTGGTGGAATTTTGGCCGGTTAGAGGCCGGAGGGAACCGTTGCCTCCGTTTAATGCTGACTAGGTAAATGCGGAAATACGTACGGGGAAGAGACTTGGGAGTTCTAACCTTTGCATATGAACAGTTCGGCTCAGCGCGTGTCTTCACGGACAACATTGACAAGTCCTGACAGTTGATCACGACATCCTCATTCTGTTTCAATATTCCTTGACCGCCATATACATAATCCCAATACTGATGTCTGTCTCCTTTGACTTCGCTTACCTCAATGAATGATTTAACTCTCGCTACTCTAGCAACAGACAATCATAACATTGATAGTCTCACAAACCTGCCAACATGAAATTATGATATATAGAGCACCCCGGGATGATACAAGAGGAATTGGCGTTGACATGGTTCATTGATGCGAATTACTATACATATGACGCGCTGTGACGGCGGAACCGCTTGATTGAACTACACGAATAATTAGCTTATGAAAGTCCGAGTTGTTTGCTGGCTTAGCGGTAGTTTATCTATAGCAGTCAATGTCATGAACTGTAGCCTGTAGGCTCGTGAACTTCATGGTGAAGGCAAGAGCGGTTAGCACTATCGCGCACGTGATCGTGACTTGGACATCATCTCCGAGTCGTCTGCTCGCGCGTCCAGACGTCCAGGTGTTCCTAACCTTGAACTAGCACTCGCACTGATAACTTTATCACCTCGAAGATGGTAAAGTCCAACAACGCCCCGTTCAACACACACAAAACAGCTCGCGTTAACATACGTCATATCCTATAGTCAACTACAACCACCTACGAAATCCGAATGTCCTCCACCCGCGGGATTCCCTACTTCCACAACACCCAAACCCAAGTATCTACTTGGGAACCTCCCGATGATCTCTCCCCAGATGAGATCACGTCTCTTCCGGGTGCTCATCTTCTTCGAGTCTCCCCGCCGGCAGGAGGGAGTCACGGTGGTGGGCAGGGGGAAGGTGAGGGTGAGGGGAGACCTGCGCAAGTACGTGCTAGTCATTTGTTGGTGAAGCATAGGGATAGTAGGAGGCCGAGTAGTTGGCGGGAGGTGCGTCATGATAGTATATTTCAGCAAAGAGGAAGATATGAAACGACAGCTTCGAATTCATGATCATAACCTTTTGGTTTTAACTTCTGATGTAGTCGACGATTACGAGGACCAAGGAGGAGGCTATTGAGATGTTGAAGGGGTACCAAGCCGAGATAAATAACGACCCTGATAAATTCGTCGAGCTCGTTTCGAAGTACTCGGATGATTCTTCTCATGCCAAGGGTGGAGATCTTGGGTTCTTCAAACCAGTGAGTCTTCTGAATTCATATTCAATGATTCTACTGTAATCTAGCGTGTTATGGTGACTGACGGTGCTGGTGATGATGTACAGGGTCAAATGCAGAAGGCCTTCGAGGACGTTGCGTTCTCACTTAAAGTTGGAGAGTTCAGCGATATCGTTAGTACGGATAGCGGTGTCCACATTATCTTGCGGACCGCTTGACATGACACGGACTCGGAAGAAATAAGATGTAAGATAAATGATGCAGTCGTGGGTGGTACTGTAGGATTAGTTAAGTTTGAAGGATGTCCGAGGTTTACGAGGTCGTGATCCTGCATCTCCCCTGGTAACATTGGTCCTCGGAGTCCAATGTCTCTTCCGCGATCACACTGGCACCCTGGGAATGTAAATAAACTGTCATAACGATTTCGGTACGGTTACATGTTCTCACCGCTTCACCAACGCAAGTCTACTCACCTCACTACTACTATAACACTACATAACTGATCCAAATTCCCGTAGTGTCAGATCAGCAAGACTTTGAACGACGTTGACAGTCATTTGATGTTCATATAACCAATAACTCGATGACAAAACCACATGCTACCGTGATGAATGTAAGTCTACATAGTATAGCTGATCGTTCAATATTCAGTGTCAACGTTGACAGCTACAGCTACAGGTACAGGTGTATGTATACCCCAACGGTAATGATGCATCCAAATTGATGAGTATGTATATGGTCGTACCTTACGATATAAACACATCCTGCAGCTGCCGACAGAGTTGAAGCTTGAAGGGCGTATCGCCTCGAATCTCTCAGATCTGCTGACTCGGACGCTGACTTGACTCAATTTGCGAAGGTTCTGTCCTTGGGATATCGAAATTCTGGACGCGCCGGGGTCGATTTGCAATATTTTCTGCCTTCTTTCCTTGCTTTCTTCCGTTTTTGCGTCCTTGAAGCCACGTTCGCTGAAGACTGAAGCTTGTAAATCCAGTGAGTACTGTAAGCATTTATGTGCGCGCGCAGCTCGTACGTTACTAACTCGTACGGAAGTTCATAACATCCCACCGGACATTACCTACCACCGAGTCGGATTATATGCTTGACGATCCCAACTTTCAAGGTTCAACGCTCGAACTTTCAATTTTTACAAAGCTCAGAAGCTGTGCTTCGTTCAGAATACTACTTGGGGATTACTTACTGTACTGTAATCAAACTCAATCCCATCGTGTCGTCTTCAAATCTTGAAGTTAGGTCATCAACATAATTGGAAAGCACGATGACAAACTGCTTCCACTTCTACAGGTTTAGATCAGTATTACAAGGCAACCGGCGGTACCGCACACCTCTCACCTCTCACCTACCACTCTTCACTGACCCTTGTCAATGTTTCATGTTTCAAGAAGACCTGACTGTCCGTGCCCAGTTACAGCCTGTCTTGTCACTGACCGTCCAACCTCGTAATGATAGCTAAACTTGGATGGTTGCCGTAAAATGAATGTATTCATTAGAGACGATCGCGAAGCTTAAGGTGTAAAGACTCAAAGAGGTTGATTCGCTATTGGCTTTCTATGACTTGGAATCTGACACTTCACGTATACGTATACGTACGTACGTTACCTGGGATGGATGAGCGTCGCGTGTTGGGTTCGGGTTTTGAGTGCCCTATTCCCTATTGCCCTACCGCCTGTCAGTGAAGCCTGAAGAATGTAGCTTCACGTTGAGGAAGATCTATAAGAAGAGCAGGCGAGGGGTTTTAGCCAGGTCCTCTTCCCGTTCTCGACTTTCGGTCTTCTTGCTTCTTGCTTCTTGTGAGTTCGACATGCTCGAGTGAGCTTCAGGCTTGATGTCTTGATGTCTTGAGCTTGAGACTCGAGGTCTGAGGCTGAGGTGTGAGGTTGAGGTTGAGGTTGAGGTCTAGAGTGGGTAGAGAGCGTCCAGTCGCGCGCACAGTGATCGACAGTGACAGCGACAAAAGGATCTGCATTGGAACATTAATAACTTACATAGGAAACTTAAGGAGCCCGGCGAGTCACTCAGTCAAGACACTACGTCCGCGATCATCGCTATAGAGATACTGTACCATTTTGAACGGTTCAACAGTCACGCGTCACGTACCCCCCCTGTCGAATGTGCAATTTCGTACATGTCACTCGTCACGGTGGGGTGCTGTCGAAAGTGCAATGGGCGCTTGTAGGGGTAAGGCTGCCCAATATGGTAAGTTTTCGTCGAAACTCGGTCAAATGTCACCTATTGTCACGGTCACGTCACAGCTCTGTCGAAACCAAAATTTCGACAGAGGGTGTCACGCGTCACAAGGCCTGTCGAAACGTTCAAAATGGTACAGTAGAGATGCACCAAGTAAGGCCAGGATAAAGTCTAAAACATCCGAGACAAGAAGGGACTCAGGGGTACGGACGCTAGTGCTGCACAAAAGAATTTTTAGACTGAGTAAGGAACCATGGCCACAGCAACCGGGGTGTCTCATACTCATACGGTCTCATACATACGTTATCTAGGTATCTAGGTATCTAGGAAAAACACCGCACCGCTCAACCTTGCAAGCTTCGAATTCAAGGCCGAGTGGGCGCAGCGTATGTCCGAGACTTTCCCTCGATGCCATAGGATGACATGTCCTGTACGCCCGCGCATGATCGGTCTGAGGCTTGAGCGACATTGATGCCGATCTGTAGTTAGGGTTTTGGAGGGTGTCTTGAATGATATCTTGAGTGTATTATAAAATTGAAAGACAAGAGACAAGAGACAAGCACACATGGTACGCAATATTAATGGGCATGTAGATTGCCGCGGACTCGCTCCCGTTCTGGTTCTTGGACGCCAAGGGGTAAGTAATCGTGCGCTCTCTTGGTATGGACGAGCGTAACGCCACGACGGGTGTAGCGCGAGCCCTATGTACGAGCCTCGAGGACTGGAACCCTAACTGCGATTTCTATTCTTGTGTAGGAGGAGTCAGGACAGCCTTCGATGAACCATGACCCCATGTAAAAAAAAGTAGTTGAAGCAATGTCCGTGTATGACCGCTGATGGGGTGTTTCGAATGAACGAGGTTGGGCCGGGTTCTGATTGTATGAGATGGCGATTTGCATTGGATGCGCATGCGAACTTGGGGATCCCGTTTGCGCAGGGAAGGTAAAATGAGCGATGATGAAGCGTGTCGAATCAAGAGATGGAAATGATACATTTTGCTTGCTTGAAGAGAGAGAGGGCTGTGATAGATGATGACGGGGTTGATGTTAGAACGTACGGTATGCAATAGCAATAGCGATTGCGCAAGGGGTCAGTCATGTGTGCAGTAGGGAGTGTAGCCATGGGAAGGGAGTTGGTTCTGTGTCGAAGCAACGTTGTGTAGAGACAGCACTAGCAGCGACGGTGCCGGTTATCTGATGTAGCAAGGGGGGGCTTCGAAAGGAAGGGTTCCAGGAATGCAGGGAGGAGGAAGAGTCAGCTGGGCGATGGTGCAGCGTTGTGAAGCCCGTGTCATGGATGGCCTCTGAGAGAAGGGGGCCGAGGAGGCTGGGGAAGAGTCTGTGCGGCCGTGGTTGACTGGAGATAGGAGGGGTGCTGCCTGGGAAAGCGAGGGGACGTTGCGAAGGGAGGAGGAGGGGAGGCCTGTGATAAGCAGGCTTTCATTATGGGACGCAGGCTCGCGGGAACGAGGCACGGCAGAAGGAAGACGCGAGGGTATGACACAGCGGCCTCCTGCGACGACGCCTGCGAGACCTCTTTCTAGTCCTCTTTGTAGTCCTCTAGTCCTCGAATAGAGTTCTCGCGCCCCTTGCTTTCTGCCCCCAGGGTGCTTGCTCACTCCTCCATGTCCGACGCAGACATGGCCACCCAGTCCCTCCCGTCCTTTGCACAGACATTCGGCAACGTCCCCTCGTCCTTCGCCCGCCTCCACGAGCCCGCCAACCTCCCGCCCCTCCACAGGAAACGTCTCCACCCAGAGTCCGAAAAGGAAGAGTCAGAGTACGTCCGCCGCCCTCTTGCTTTCTTCTCGCCCGTTCATCCCCCGCCAGCACCGGCCGCCAGTCTCCCCGCGCCGTCCGCATCAAGGAGGAGGCCGACTATGACGCCGTCCCGCCCTCCTCCCGCCCCGCCTCCTCTGCCCGGCAGCGCGACGATCAGCCCCGCTCCAGCTCCCCCGCCCCCGCCCCGCCCAAGCGTCGGCGCATGACCCTCGGCGCCCTCTCCCAATCGATCAACACCGACGTCCGCCGCCCCTCCGTCGACAGCGGCATCTCCCCCGTCGTCATGGGTCTCTCCATCGGCGACGACCCCGCCGCCCTCGAGCAGGTCCGCTCCATGCTCACCGTCAAGGCTCAGCAGAAGGAGCTCATCCAGCAGCGCCGCGGCAGCACCGCCGGCATCCCCGCCCCCTCCGCCCCGCCCGCCGTCAGCATCGTCAACCCCCGCCCCGCCTCCGAGGAGCTCCACCCCCCGCCCAAGCCGAACGCCCGCCGCAAGTCCCTCGTAGGCGCGCCCCCTCACAGTCCTGCGCCCCCCGTCGTTCCCACGCAGCTCCCCGATACGCCCCCCGCGCCCCCGCCCCCACCGCCGTCCAACGCCCTCCCCCCTCCGCCCATCTCCTTCTCCCGCCGCCGTGCCGGGAAACAGCCCGTCGGCGCAAA
Source organism: Panus rudis PR-1116 ss-1 (assembly GCA_022160315.1). Lineage (NCBI taxonomy): Eukaryota > Fungi > Basidiomycota > Agaricomycetes > Polyporales > Panaceae > Panus > Panus rudis. The sequence goes on along the minus strand of MU275161.1, from coordinate 168,539 downwards.
GCCAAAGCCCGCCGACATCATGATCAGCCCCCGCGACGCCGCCGCCGACCAGCCCGTCATCCAGAGTGCCCCGCCCGTCCCCCGGCCCTCCGCCGGCACCCGGCTCACCTCCATGGCCCTGCCGAGTGTGTCGAGTGTCATGGCGTCCGGCCAGGGTCTCAGGAGGGTCACGGGCAGTCTCGTGCCACCGACCCCCACCCGTCTCACTGCACAGCGGCAGGCGGCTCTTTCAGGCCAGAGCGCGATGGGAAAGTCCCCGCAGGGTGCGTCTGTACCCATCGCGTCCACTCTCGTTCCACCGACCCCCTCTGCTTTACACCACCCCGGCTACTCGCAAGAAAAATCCGCGTTTCTCGCGCCGTTTGAGATGTTCTATGATGCGCTCAACGACTCGAAGCAGCTCAAGCAGTGGCTCGGCGAGCAGCTCCAAAAGTCCAACTCCCTCATGGCGAGTCTGCAGAAACAAAAGGAGACGTTGGAGGAGACCGTGAACGTCGCCGTGGAGAGAAAAGTGGCGTCGATGAGAGAAGAAGTTTATGGGCTTAGGTTGAGAGTAAGTGAGTTGGAAGAGGCCTTACGCGCGCGCGGGTCAGCGTATAGCCCGCCGACGAGTTCAAAGTTGAAGAATGTAACAACAAACGGGTACCCTCCTCAAGGCGTCGTACCAGATACATACACATTCCCGCCTGTCCGTCCCGAACACATGCACCATCATCATCAGCATTCTCATCATCATCCATCTCAACCTCCTCGAGGGAGTTCCCCACCACCACCACCGTCTATTCCTATGATTACGACTATAGAGAACGAAACGAGCAGGAACGGAAGTGCGTCGCATAGCGCTTCTGTTTCGCCTGTACCGTTTGATATTACCCGGAGGTTATCTGTTTCTGCGACTAGGTTAGATCCTCCCCCTCCCCTTCTTCCTCTTCCTCATCCACCCCCACCACCCCCTTCGGCGTCATCGAGTTCGACGCATGGCGGTCATGTGGGTACCTCGAACCAGAGCCAGAGGGAGTATTCGAGGACGTATTTTGGGGGGAATTCGTCGGCTGCTACGACGCCTACTTTGCCTGCTGCTTCGTTGAATGCGACTACGGGAACGGGGACGGGGACGGGGACGGGGACGGGGAATGTGAGTGGGTGGTCTCCGAGGCTTTCTGGCTCTAAGAATCATTCCAATCCCAACTCTATCTCGCATTCTAACTCTATATCCATCTCGCATTCACATTCGCATTCGAGTTTACACCCTCATCCTCACTCTCAACTTCATACACATTCTCAATTTCATACGCAACACCATACGCATACGACGCAAGGAAGGGAAGGCACACGGTTAAGCCAGAGTTTGTCGAGTGCCGACTTGAGTGCTGCGAATACTTTGGCGAGGTCGAGAGCTGGGAGTGGGGTTGGTGCTGCGATTGGGGAGGGTAGAGTGAGGGAACGAGAACGAGAACGAGAAAGAGAAAGGGAAATGGAGAGGGATGTGGGGAGGGAAAGAGAACGAGATGTGGGAAGGGAGAGGGACGCGGGGAGGGAACGAGATAGAGAAAGAGATAGGGAGAGGGATGTGAGTAGAGATAGGGATAGAGAGAGGGAGGAGAGGGAGCGAGGGGATATGGGTCGCGAACGCGAACGCGAGAGGGAGAGGGATAGAGGGAGCGAGCGGGAGAGGGATCGTGATACGGGGCGAGAGCGCGAACGTGACCGCGAACGCGAAAGAGAGGCAAGTCGGGATACAGGACGCTCCGACAAACTGACCCACAACCACAGCCACAATTCCAATATCAACCACAATCCCAACCACAACCACAACCATAGCCACAATCACAGTCAGAACTACGTCCGCCCCTCCCGTCGGAATAGTATCGTGAACAACAATACGCATAACCATACGCATACGTCATCTCCGAAGGGTCAGGCTCGGGCTCCTATGTCTCCGTTGCCTCCTGTCGTTGCGAACACGAATCCGGGCACGAATCAGAGCGCGACTTTAAACCCGACTGCGAATGCGAGCACGAATTCGAGTGCGGGTACAAACACAAACGCGAGTACAAATTCGAGTGCCAACATGAATAATTCGAGTTCGAGTGCGGGTGCGAGTACGGGCGGGACGACAGGGAAGGGGAGGCCAAAGTCGCCTGTGGATATGGATACTTCGTGAGCTTGGTGGAGTGCGACGCGGCGAGTGAGTTTCTGTGTCGACTTTCGTGATTTTTCGCTGTTATCCCTTGCTTATTCTCCGTTCGTGCAAAATTTGTGATTGGTATGTTACTCAACGTCGCCTTGCTTCCTGATTCTCGCTCTCTCTTTCGGTCTTCGTTTTCTTTGGGCTTTTGTGTGGTTGAGTTTTGGGTGTGTCGAAATTGTGGACGTTGTCGTGTTTGTCTCTCCCCCTCCTCCTTCCCCGTTGTGTATGTACATATGCTCTTTCCTTCCCATCTCTTCCATCTCCTTCCCTTCTTTCATCTCCTTTCTCCCATATCCTCTTTCTTTGTTCGCCGATTCCCTTTTCTTTTGTTCGTTTATTTTCGATTTCGATTTTTGAATGTCGTCTCTTGCTATCGTCTCTCATCTCGTATCTCTCGCTCGTGCTCGTGCTCAGCTCAAAATGTGTTTTTTTCTCTTTGTTAGTGCAACTGGTACCCTCTGTCTGTTTGTTCGTTTGATTTATGATGGTGATGGTGATATGCGATGTTCGATGTTCAACTTCAAGGTTTCAACGTTCAAGGTGGATGATTCCTCTTCAACGTTCAAGTTCTGTCAACTTCGACGTTCCTCTTCAAAGGCTCCAACGCTTCTCTTCAACGATCTAGCTTTCGACCATAACTTCCAGAAACCCGTCGTTTCGTATTTCGTCTCAATCTCAAGTCGCAACTGTAACCATTTCGTTCCTGGTCGTTTGTTCTTCCAATCCACTCCTCGTCTCATCTCAAGAACTCAAGAGTTCAATATCCAATGTTTTCAATATTTACACTCGAATTCCAAGGTCTTCGTTGTCGATGTTGATGACGTCGTTCATGCAATCGTTCATGCAATCACTTTCGTTCGTCTGTGCGTTTGTTCGTTTATTCACTACTCAGTGACTGAATACTTAGACCCAGCCAGAGTTGTTGTATGGTTCCCCCCATCCTGTCATCTCAATTCCACTGTATCCCTTCACCCCATCGTCTCATCATCCCTTCATTTCCAATCCACCGTATCTCATCTTTACTCCACACCGCATCTCGCCTTCTTTTCCCTTCAACATCATCTCGGTTTCCCTTTGACCTCATCTCCCGTTCAACCGCATCTTGACCCTTTTCTCTCTTTAACCTTACCCTTCTTCCCCCTTCTACTTCAAGGTGATTATTCATGTCTCGTTGATCAGTGTAAATTTCGTTTGTGTGTACACGTCTCTCAGTCTCGCTTTCTCACTGTCTCATTGTTTCTATGTTTCTGTCTCTCTGTCTATATCGCAAATACAATGCTTCCAGATTGAGCTGACGTCCGACCAACCCATCCTGGACCTGAGGACTAGTGAACTTCCTCGTTCGATTTCCTTCCAAGTTAAAGCTCCCGCTCGGAGTGACAGGTCACGTGTTGCGGAGTTGGTGGATTTCGAGCTGATCTCGAGTGAACCGTGAACGAGAAGTCTGTCTGTCCATGATTTATCTGATTCGTACGATGCATCTACGAGTAATTGACTTCAGCGCAGACAAATGCGATTATGAGATTCACAGGTAGAGTTCTGACAAACAAAAAAAAACAAAAACCTGCGAAGGAGAAACAGAGGGCGCCTAACAAAAGTCTGTAAACAGAATACGCGTTCTTTCTAACGTTGTTTACTCATGCACGAATCTGCCTCCGACGCCCGCCCACAAAGACCATAGACGGTAGAGCCGTAGGTGTGTGAAGAAGACGGAAGCAAGGCCCCAGGGACCGACAAGGGACAGAGTAAGGCCTACACATCGCCCAGGCCCTCCAGAATCTCCCCCTTGTCCCTTGCGCTGCGAAATTCCAACAAGGCACGCTGCTATAGTAACCCTTAGTAACCTCCCGCGCGGCCACAGTGGGCCAATTATTGCTCGCCCTTTTTCAACTCCAGCGAGCTCGAAACAGTTGGGAAATCGATCGCCGGTTTGCCTTCGTGGTTGCTTGTTGTTGGTGTTGGGAGCGCACTGCAAAGCCGGGACCGGTCCATTATTGTTAAATTGGTTAGGTGCTGGCAGGGGGGGGGGCGTGGCTTTTCTAGAGTGATTGAGCGAGTTTGGGTGAGTGGTCGAGTGAGTAAGTAGGATGGTGTTTGTTGTCCGTGTATTCGTAACTTATTTTCGTGCTTTCAATTGTCGTTAGTCTTTTTTTCTTCTTGAGATCCTCTTAGACGATCGGCCACACGCGCGCCCCCTGTCCGTTCTTCAACGCGTTTCCTGTCCGAGGCACGCTCCTCGCCGATCTTGCTTCGCGCAGGGTTGTGCTTTGCAATGCCAGCGGTACCGCTGCTGGCGGCGTTCAGGACACATCAAGGACGTCATCATATCTACCGAGTAACTTTGTCCCTCACGCCGTCCGCTGCTACTTCCTGCAGACGATACAGCTCCGCCAGCAGCGGGGAATCTTCGTCAACGTTCGAAGCAAGTCCGTCGCAGAGGACAACGCGAGAGAAGCCATGCAAGATCCCGTTCTTGTTGTGGACGGCTGCGAGGCCAGATGCCCGGGCGGTGGCTATCCTGTTGGAAGAGTTGAAGGCTCTGTATGGATTGGAATACGAGTAGGTCGGTTTCGACTTCTATCGGACGTTCTCTGGTGTTCCTTTGCAGGGGATTCGGTCGAAATTGGCGCAATGCTTATTCATACTCTTCGTCAGGGCAAAGAAGGTGGATACAACGATAGGAGAGCATACATTATCTTGGTTCAGGAAGCTGAACCCGTACGGACCGAGCGATCGTGTCCCCATCTTCGTAGATCGCAAGAGGAGGGACTGCGTCGTGTCAGAGTCTGCTGCGATATTGCAGTATCTTGAACAGCTTTACGACCCGTTGTACGAGTTTGCATTTAACCCGGTGTATAACTGGGACGAACATACTGTGATGACACAGTGGCTATGGATGGTGGTAGGTCGTCCCTTCATGCCTCGATATCGGGATATATGCTGATGTCCCGTCGGTTCATATAGCAAGGTCGTCTTGGACAGATGCAAGCTGAATGTATGATCCTTGTTCCCGGTTGACGGTAGGATTAACAGGATACCGTTTCTTAGCTATACACTTTCATCGGATTGCGCCTAAGGACATACCGTACGCCAAGAGCCGTATGTATTGTCGTGGACCTCCCGTACGATCTCCTGATGACTAACGACGCTGACAGGGTATCTCCAAGAGACGAAGAGAGCCTATGGGATGTTGAATGATCGTCTTTCGCGGAAAGACTGGTTAGCAGGACATCGTAGCGGCAAATACTCTGTTGCCGATATCCAGGCGTACCCCTGGTCAGTGACCTTTCGGCCGTTGCCCGCGGAGCATGTCAGTCTAACGTCCTCCCAGGGTCCGAGCGCACGAGCATGCCGGTATACAGACTCTCCACGATTGGCCACATCTTCAGGTGAGGAACCAAAAATTGATATCGTTCTTTGTTGGGAATATGGCAAACTGATAGCGTGCGGGGTTGTAAATTCGCCCACGTCAAATAGGAATGGGTCCTTCGATGTGCGGAGCGGTCGGCTGTTCGGGCTGGCATGCTTGTTCCATGACCATTGGACAGAAATGTTTACGGCTTTATTATCCTTCTATTTGCTAATATGTATTCCAAATCTATTGACAACATTGTACCATGTCCCAGATATACCACACACATACAAGTCAACTCTCCCCATGCCATATTTTTCTGTCTATCGCGGTGTGAACACAGCGGAGATTCGGCTATCTCAGCTATGAAGGGTGAGTCAAATGACAAGGTCCTTGTATTTGACCTGGCTCTCGCAAAAAATGCTGCCGTCCAGACTCCCCGTTTGGGCTCAAGGCGGGCAGACTCCCACCCGGTGAGGGGCGTGTACAGACACCGTCCGTCTACCTGCAGGCAGCAAATTTCCCCGAGGATCAATGCCTTCGGTGGACGCGTTCGACAGCCTAGACGGCGAGCTCTCCACCTGATGGGCGCGGTGGTCAACTTTCAACCGACAAAAGGTAGCAAGAAGAGAAAGAAAGAACCACAATTGGAGTATCTGGCGGAGACGGACCCAAGTTCTCCAACGAAAACAGGGCGCCATCCACAGAAATTTGTTCTGCAATCAATGCAGTTTTTCATCGACATGGAGTTATGAACAAAACATATACGGGAGGGGGCCATGGATAAAACGAGTGGATTTTCCGTCAACTTCTTCCTGAGCATGTTTCCAAGAAAGGACCGGGGTCCTTGTCGCGGGTAGCATCAGTCAACGTGACCAACCCCAGTGAAAACCGTCGCCGAAAGACACGTACCCGAAGCAATGGGCGGGCACTGTTATTCTTCATGATGATGAGTCCATCGATGTCCCATCCATCAATCAACCAAACGCAATCTGCGCGTTCACGGCCCCCGCCTCTCCTGCTGCCTGCCTCTCTCGCCGCCTCCGCTGGTGCGCTCCCTCTCGACCTGCCTCTGCCTGTCCTCTGCCTGCCTCCTGGCTAGATTCCACAGATGCAGGTGGTACGCGTACATGTCTCGCGCGTATGCTTCTATTGCCTGCTGAACCTCCTCTTCCGTCAACCTATCGGGCATCTCATCAGCCTGGAAAGCGGAGGAGAGGGAGAGAGGGCTATTGTTGTCGTCTTTGCGAGGCGCGTGCTGTGGGTTTGGGTAGTGGGTTGTCGGATGGCAAGATTGGGAACGCGGCACTGGACGGAGGCAGGCAGGGCGTATGGCCAGACGCTAAGACGGCTGCAGGTGTGACCTGACAGCTAGGGGGAGATGGAATGCGATTATTTCTATCTCAGCGTTAAGTGGGGTGTGATAGTTTTGTTTTATCGCGCAGATTTGTCTTTGCTCTGAATACCGGCATCGAGTTTGCGATAAACGGCAACTGGTACTGGCAAGTTCTTTCCCATAACACTATGACCGAGTAGTACGTCATGACCGAACAGTTAAGAAATTAAGGCAAAAGCATCGTGTCGAGTCAGGCACCAAACGTCGGCTTGTGTGTCGTCCCTTGTATTCCTCGACAAGAGGCCCTATATACGCGTCCGAGCTCATCATCTGGCTGCCAGCCTCTGCCCCCTTCCAGTTCTCGACCAGTGCGTCCCTGGCCGCCAACGTCATCGTGCTGACCAACCTGCATGCCCTATTGCAAACACTCGGCTGCATGGACTGACGGCAGGAATGAGATGACGGAGAATGCAGAAAACATTTCTCGAGTCGCATGACCACATGGGTCCGTAGAACTAAAAGACTTTTGCTCCACCGGCTCCGCATGTCTAGAACTTAGAGAACGCTTCTGCGCGCCCAAGAAAGGCGAGACAACACGGTGACGTTCCTCCATTCACATATAGAATTCACGCTGGATGCCGACAGAATGCTCTGGCATGACATACTCCACAGCCTAATGGCTTGAGAGTCTGTGGGAGATAGCTAGCTCGGACTAAATGAACTCATTGCGCAAGATAATAGCTTGCTTCCACCAATCCGGCGTTGGGAATCCGACTATCCTCTCAATAAGGTGGGTGTCATACAGCGGTGTGATATAGTTACATGCACGATGTTCCGCACGGTCTAGAGTGCTGGAAGGTGGGTATCGACTGGAAAAAAAGGTGGCGTGTGTACTGGCACGGAGGGTATGATTTGTCAGCTAGGAGGCGGGATTAGAGACTGAGACGACGCTTGGCAGATGGACCGGAGGAGGGAGCGACTGTGACAAATTTCATGGTCATGCGGGCAGCCCACTCGATGGCTGGCATCGATAGTGACCTCACTTCAGCTGAAGATTGGCAATGCCTGTGGCCAGATCTCGGTGACGAGAGCGTAGGGTGCGAGTAGTGTTAACAGCTGGCAATCAATCATTGGAAAGTCAGAAGAGAGTCTGGCAGGATAGTTGCTCTTTTACCCACGACAGCGATGAAACGACTTCAGTTTCCCGGCACTGAATGTTGATTCTGTGGAACTCCCTGCGCCGCGTTGCCCGTCTGAGCTGGAACAACCGCTTGTGCTTTCGACCTCGGAACCAGTCTCGGGAGTTGTGCTCCAGTCATATTGGTCCCACTTCCCGCCGCATTGATTCCATTGTGTTCGGCGAGCAATCTGCGAAGATGTTCGTTTTCTCTTTCCAACCGCGCGAGTTCTGCCTCGCGTTCGAGAGCCCATTCCGCAGCAGCGAGCTGTCGCTCACGTTCTGCCACGTCGCTCTCGTTTAGGTCTAAAGAGTTAACCCCCGTAGGAAGGGTCAGGGAAAGGGTGGAGGGGTAGTGGGAGTTCAACGGATCGTCCGGGCTCTGATAGTCTTCTGGCAGATATTCCGGATCTTCGCCGTTCAAGGATCGCATCATGGAGCGTAACGTGTTTCCGAGCCTGGATAGAGAATCATGCTGAGACGTAGAGGCTTCTAGAGCCTTGACAAGCTCCTCAGTCTCTCGAACCAGAAGCTTCTCTTCATATTCTCGGATGATGGCCAGCTCACGCTGTTGGACTTCGTTCTGGAGAGCCGTTGAGAGATCCAGCTAACGGCGGTGCATCAAGTAAACTCACCGCCCGATTACGGAAGGTAGCCATGATGTTCTGCAACGTCTCCTCGTATTCCTTGATCAACGCGTTTAGCTGCTTATTGTCGTTCGCGAGAACCTGGTTCTCCGCCGACATGGAGGCATTCATTCGTTCCAATTCGGCATCGTACTCCTCTGCCGGAAGATTAGCTCAAGTCGCTGTGTTGGCCTGAGGTCAGTCTCACGCGTGACATACCTTGTGATTTATCCAAGTTATACCTGACGTTCGAAATGAAGCCAGGTTAAGAAGCAAGACTACAGTACATACCTTCGTAACACAAAGCCGGTTTGGTTATGAATCGCTTGTGTCTGCACTAGTGGTAAGACACCTTATGTTGAGCCAAGGCTATAGGCACAAACCTTGACGGAGCCAGCTATCGAATGGAGCGAGATGGACAGGGACCTGTTCTGACTTAGTTGGTCAGAGACTTCGTTGAGCAAGTTCCATATGCGCATTATTTCATTTTCGCTTGGTGACTCCATGACAGCCATAGTACTGTTTCTGGTTAAGTCAGCCTTTCTTGTTAACTGCTATCACAATGAGAGTTTGTACCTTGCAGTACCTGCAGGCCACAACGGTGAGAGGACTTCGAGACGTTGACGGTGAGATTGAGTGTATGGGCGCTTGTGCGCGAAGAACGCGATCGCGATGGGCGTCTACGTCATGTTCTCGGAACGCGCCTCGCTTCGGAGACTTGTTCTCTCTCCATATCCTCGAACCCCAATCTGCCAGGTGTAGCTCTCTATCCACCGCCAATCTTTGTAAATATCTTCAAATATGCTAGGCGACGCTGGGGGACAAGAACTATCCAAGCTGACCGTCCCCCAACTTCGCGCTCTGTGCAAGGAACGGAAATTGACAGGGTATTCCAAGCTGGGAAAAGGCGCATTAGTAGAGACTTTATCAGCCGGTATATGCGACCCAAACTTGGAGTCTATTGTGCTCTTCAGTGCTTAATCTCACCGTTCTGCGCTTACAGTTTCAGGGCCCGTGATTGACTCTATTATTGGCAAAGCAGATGAGCTAGTCGCTCCGTCTAACGGTGCACCCGCTGCGAGCAACGCTAATGAGGCATCCAAGAAGAAGAGACCAAAGAAGGCGAAATTGGCGAAGGTTCCAGCAGTTCAGTCAGCTGCTAAGACAATAGAGATCGTAGAGGCGACAACCTCAGGGAACTCATCTAACGGAGCAAATACCTCTTCCACGACTCTCCGAGCATCTCAGTCAATTAATCAGCCTCGTGTCGGAACTTCTGAACCTACTCAAACGTCTGCCCCTACTACTGGTAACAAAAATGAGAATATTCCCATCGCCCCGCCGCTGTCTACCCAAGTTGAAGCTTCTTCGAAAACACCTGTCCCCTCACACAACGAAAATGCTCCGTCGATTCCCACCTCTCGTCTGAAACGTCCTGCTGATGCCGTCATGGAGGGTCCAGAACCGAAGAAAGCAAGATCAGCGCAAAGAATAACTCCCTCTATTGTGACTTCTGGCTCTAACTCTACTCGTCAACCTGGGTTACGTCCTGAAACTCGAGAGGCCTCTACGTATATTCCGTCAACTAAGCTCGTCTCTGGCGTTACTGGATCTACCCTTTCAAGGAGTCTAGCAATTGGCAATGTTGTTGATACTACTCAGAATCGCTCTGCAGCTTCCGGAAAACGTTTCCAGCCTCTTGTAATCTCAAAGCCAATATTGAGGCCCGCAGCATTTGCTCCGTCTATCTCTCTCAGGAAGTCTCAGCTAGTAACTGGTCCCTCGCCGGCATCTGCAAATGACGATTCTTCGTCTCTGACGATCAGACATTTGGAGTTCCGCCCTGGCCCGGGTGCACCTGTCCTGCAGACTATCACGTTACCTCCTAACCTGGCTCAACGCAAACGTGTTCAACGGTGGGCTATCATACTAAGTGGTCTGGGACCCGAAGAACGGACGGCTTGCTGTTTGGTTTCACGAATGGTTCGCTACGCTGGTAGGACATTATACTTGATTCATCAGCATGAGAGGTCCTGGAATATTCTATTGTAGTTTATTTGTCGGCGCACTCGATCTTGTTGCGGGATTTTCCTGGAAAGAGGCTCCAAGACGTCACTCGAAAGCATTCTCCGACGATGAGCAACTATTGGCCTTATCTTCGACTCAGACAAGCCGAGCGTGCAGAAAGGCGCGACGTATACCAGAAATCGTTCCTTGCTGCTTTCTGCGACCTACGTGGTTACAAGCCCATCTCGGACGCTCTGTGGAGTAGTGGAGACAACGATAAGCAAATCACCATTGCTATACGGTAAGAAATCCTGGTGGGAATGACGATAGCTGACAGCACCTGCACGAAACTGTAGCTTCGCTCTGACGAGACTTTGGTTCTCCTTGTCTATCGGTGGGAAAGATCATGAAGCATGGCTAGAAGATACCGTCATTGACACCCAAGAGATCGTCCCTGGAGAAATATGCCGTATCACTGTTCAAGACCATAATAGCTCCTCACTACAACGGTCTTTCTACGTTCTAGAGCCTACTGGTGAAGTCGTGGGTCACGCTCCTTTGCCGTCGCGTCCTACATGCTCTTCTTCTTCCCCTGCTATACTTCCTCTGCGGGCAGATTGGTCAGCATATATACAAGACCGTGTCTCCGGCGCGGAACGGAGCTCTCTACTGGAAAGTCTGAAATGGGCGAACTATGAGGAATATGACAGGGGAATCAGCAGACTTTGGCTAAGACGGATCGCTGGAGAAGGTCGCTTGGGCGCTGCGAAGAGGACGGTCGCCGAAAGATATGTATTGGCTTGTCTCGTCGCAAACAGGTAAACAGTGCTATCTTGAGTTCCGTGATGGACACCCATTCACGCATTGTGGAACCATCTAGTATTAGCGGGAAATGGATGTCGACTACCCAAATGGCTCAAGATTTCGCCGGGATGCCGTCGAAGATCGATGGTACCAAGTCCAAGGCCAAAAATGCTGCTGTGAATATGTATCTCCCCGAGTAAGCATTGGTGCACTTTACGATGTGACCAGTACTGAAAAACCCTAATAGACATCATCATATCGAGAGCGTGCACTTTTTGACCGCGAAAGGTCAACCATTGCACCCCGCAATTGCTGCGGTACAGACACCTTACCGAGAATACTTCGTTTTGAAAGACAACGGCATGGAAATTGGAAGCGAAGAAGAAGGCATACGAGAACCGTGGATGAACCTTTTGAAATGTGACAGCAACGGCGTGCAGCTTTGATTTTCCGTTTCGAGCATCCTCGTCATTGTCATTGATGAATCCTGCCATGCAGCATACAAATTCCTTTAAACAGCTATGAAATACCTCTGTAATTCCACTCCCGAACATGTATCTTGGACTCCGGTTTTGTTGCTCCCGAATGGACGCCATAAATCGCAATCAAGACTCCCGTGAAACCTCCACTCACGTCTCGTCCCAAAGCTGTTCCTAACTCTTCTATTTTGTCGTTTTGGGAGAACTGGAACCTATACTTATCCATTTCCCCTGTTACGTGCAGAACAACCTCCTCCAATGATGTCAGCGTTGCTTTGCAGGCCAGTAACTCGCCTTCGGGATGGTCTGGGTGTACCCTCGTCAGTCGTATTTCCTGTAAGTAACCCTTGTCGCTTTCTTCTCTGTGTATACCCAAAGTGACGTGATGCTCGTTGTCCAGGTATACAGCCAACCCCGCCTCTGTCTCGGGCAGCATATATGAGGTATTGAGGATAACCTTGGCTTCGAATTTGAGATGGGATTGTCGATACCCGATGAAGGTGGGTGAACCCAGTGGTGCAGTGAGGGGAACCGATGAAGCTCGAAGTATAATTCCAGATTGATTGCCTTGCTGGAGGTTGTAACACGTAACGTCCGGATTGCGCAAGTAGAGAAGGTGGTGGTGAGGTGGCCTGAGTACGTCTACCCAATCGGTTTCGGAAATTGTTGACTGACTCGCCGACGATTGCGGATACGGTGGCTTGACACTTTCCTGTAGAGTTCCTCCAGGAACGACGGGCCATTCACCACTCCAATCGACTTCCATTAAACATGTTTCCCTTCCTATCGGGTAACAATCCTCGTTGATAACCCTTGTTGCAAGGCAGACTGCATAGAACCGTTCCTTATCTTTGAAGTCTGAGGATTCAAGAGAGAAGATGTCCGCGTGACCGATGGTTTGGAATAGGGCGGTGTGGGAGGCTGCTCGGAGGATGGGGTTCTGTGGACAGGGCTCGAATGGACCCCATACAGAACGACTGCGGGCCATTGTGGCGCAGTGTCCGAATTCGGTGCCACCTTGATTTCTACAGGTGAGCGAGTTAGTGGCATAGGGGTAACGACCTTCGTACCTTCGGCAATGAGCAAATAATACCACCCGTTTCGTTTATACATATGAGGGGCTTCAGGTGCCTTGCCTCCTGTTCCTGACCATCTTCAAAATCGGGACGTCAATTTCATGCCGTGTCTCAGGAGATATTATTGACACGCCTTACATTTTCGTAGGTGCCCCGGACAGTGACTTGCCCGAAGAGAGATCAATTTCAAACTGGGAGATCTCTTCCCGGATCTGAAACAAGTGAGTTTCCTTGCAGTTTGTAATCTGGGGAAGAACAACTCACTCGCCAATAAAACGATCCCTGAACATAGACTTTGCCATCGTCGTCCCAGAAGAGAGAGGTATCGTAGCCGGGATAGTCAAAATATATTGGGTCGCTCCATTCGTTTGTCTCAGGGTTCGTTGAGGAGAATATTACCTAAAGTACGTGAGTAAGAGTTCGTTCCTCCGATATTGTGTAATGATACTTCACATTCTTCCACCTTGAAAAGTCATCATATGCTTTGTCCGGATAGACCACGGTGGTTGTCACATAGAATACCCCATCTCGATGCCTAATAGTCGGAGCCCATAGACCCCCAGAGAGCTGTGTTCCAGGTCGCAAGCGGCAGCCTGAAAAGTCTATCTGAGATGGACGATTGACCACGTTGCCTAGGAAGACGTCAGCTCAGGTACTTTATCAATGCTGCAGAGAGGATACCTATCTGTTTCCACGTTTGTAAGTCTTTGCTTGTGTATACGGGGATACCAGGATAATACAGAAAGGTTGATGTAACCAGGTAGAATGTTCCATCTACGCATATACACGCTGAATTTGGGCTGTTTTAGGTACCTGGTCATATGTCACAAGGAAGGATGAAATCGCACAGGGGTCCGGGTTGAAACCTGGAATGCGGATCTAACTGAGACCAGGATCGCGGCAGAACGGCTACACAGACTCACCAGGAACTACATACAGACACATTGGGTGGAGGTGAGTACGATTCTAGTCAGTTGCCGTATTGGGAACGCACTGATGGGGTTATGGACGGTTGCCATGATTCGATCGGAGGTATTAGTTCAGTTGTTACGTGAAAGCCAGTGGAAATCTCGCTGCGAGCCTCGAGGACCTGAGAACACGCGATGTCAAGTGGAGAGTTCTCTGTGAGTTATATAACACGTACGACATGGCCGAATGTACACTCACATATGTTTCGTCAAAGAACCGACTTGCCCGGAGTGAAGATTGACGTGAATCAACGTCCTGCCCTGAGGGTTAATTAAGGCCTAGCACTTCAAGTCCCGTACCTCGCGCGGGAGTCGGCCACAAACGGATCTCTTTATATCTCTCCTCAAAACACACATTCCGACTGTGGCCAGAGCACTCGTGACACCAGGTGATACCTCGCTACTTCGCCTCATGCATGAGTTTCGCAGTTACACCGACGGCCCGGCTGACCCGCCGGTCCCCTGCAATCCCGCATTGTTCGGTACGTACAGACCCATGGATTCTCTTATATAACTGGTAGGCTAGTTCGCAGTGAGGCCTGAGTGGTGCTCGTACCTCCCTCTAACCCTCAGAAAGAACACCCCGACAAGACACGTTCTACTATGGGTTTGATAACTGCGCCTCGTCTTCGTGCGTACAGATATTGCATTTCTGCCGCTTTTTGCATGCTTCTGTGAGTTATGACATATTACTTGGTTGGAATTCTAACACCCATAACTTGCTTTGCTAGGTACGGCTATGATGCGTGTATGTGCGATACCTCGCAAGGCCATGAAGATTCGCTAACGGTCACCTCGTTTGACAGCTGCTTTCAACGCCGTTCAGGGATACACCGAATTCAAGGACCACTTCCGGCACCCAGATGCGTATGTATCAATCAGTACACTGGTTTCATCGGCCGCTTGCTGATCGCCCTCTAGGAACGTCATTGGCTCGGTCAATACAGCGTAAGTATCATTGCGTGTAATCTGCATCGAGTTTTTCTTACTTAGAGCCATCCATAGCTATACTGTCGCAGCTATCATCGCAGGCTTCGTGAGTAGTGTTCACTCATGCCTCTGCTACTTACTGATGTGTTTGGTCGCCCTAGTTCGTAAGCCCGTGGATGGTGAATCACGTTGATGCATTGCAGCTTCATACATAGTACTGACTTAGCTCACTCAGAGCAATACCTTTGGTCGTCGCATTGCTATCTTCGTCGGTGCCTTCTGCGTGATCATTGCCACGTTCATGCAAACCTTCTCTCCGCGAACAATTGCACCGTACATTGTCGGCAGGGCCGTCATAGGTTGGGGGCAAGGTATCGCGCTCCCAGCCGCAGCGACTTACATCTCCGAAGTTGCTCCTACCGAGATTCGTGGTCGTGTGCTTTCATTCTACCAAGTGTTCTACTCCGTTGGCTCGTTCTTTTGCTTCTGGTGTGCTTTCGGCACGACAAGAGCCCCGGATAGCATTGGTAACTGGAGATGGCAGAGTGTCACGCTCCTACAGCTTCTCTGCCCTCTCATGATTTGCTCGTCTATGTTGTTCTGTCCTGAAAGTCCTCGGTGAGCTCGTTTACCGCTATTACTGGTACAATAAATAGTGACATCCCCATAGATGGCTCGTTGCTCATGGGTACATTGACAAGGCTCGCGCCGTCCTTCAAAAGACCCGCGCTGCCGAGAACGTAGAAGATGAACTCCGGGGTATCGAAGAGGCTATCACATATGAGCAAACTCAGCTCGCGGGTATTAGTTACAAGCAGTTCATCGTTGACCCATCAGTCCGGTGGCGATTCTTCCTTGCTGTCGTTATCAACTTCGGGCAGCAGGCTACTGGTAAGTGCCTCCAAATTTGACTTGATGTGTTGAGCGAAGCTGACTGAACGATACTCGCAATAGGACAAGGATCGTTGAATAGCTACTCGACTATTATCTACAGCAAGGTCTTCTCGAGCAACTCAACGGTACAGCTTATCAATGCGCTTAACGCCACACTAGGCATTCTTTTCACTTTGAACGCTACTTGTACGTTCTTCAAACTCAATTTATGTACTTTGACCTCTCAAAACACCTTACAGGGATGGTAGAACGCTTCGGTCGTAAGACAATTCTCATCGGCGGTGCTCTCGGTCAGGCAGCATGCATGTTCGCAGTATCTCTCGTAGGTTCACAGACACCAACCGGACCCAACGGAGAGAAGAGCATTGGCGTGGCTGTTGGCATCGTCATCCTACTTTTCTCTTTCATCGTGTTCTATAAGCCTTCATGGGGTGCAACCGTATGGATCTACTCGTCCGAGATTTTCTCGATGCAGACCCGTGCAGCTGGAGTTGCCATGGCCACTCAGACACAGAATGTGGCTAATGCCATTCTTCAGTAAGTGAACATCGTCCATTACTTTATTTCTAGCTAATCTGTTGCCATACAACCTCTAGGCAAGCATTCCCAGCTTTCTTGAATAAATGTGGTTTCTATACCTTCTTTTTCTTCATGGGCTTCAACATCTTCCTGGCCATCTTCTGTTGGTGGTTGCTCCCCGAAACCAAGGGTGTTTCTCTCGAAGACATCGACGCGGTATATCTTACTCCTAGCCCTTGACCGGAACCGAAACTAACAATACTCTTGAACAGGTCTTTGGTAGCAAGAGTCATCGTGCGGCTGGTCAAGTCATTATGGATGAAGCAGAGAGGCGATCTGTTCGTAAGGAGCCCTTGAGCCCAACTGCCGACGAGGAGAAAGCTGAGGTCTCTGAGGTACGGAGAGAGGTCGTGTAGGAACCGCGTTTTCCGCCTATGTATTTTTATGTCAATGTCATGCTTTACCTGTCATCATCGTGTCGTATTCGATATCCTGGCTAAACGTGTGGTCGCGTCCAAATGTTTGGAGTAAGTAGAATAAACGAATACCGGCGCGGTGAATATTGAGTGTGATCGTCTTGCTTGTAAGTACTCTACAGTACTGCAGTTCGGTTCACTTGGAACCGAGTCGGAGCGCCGGCACTCGCCACGTCGCGGTCATTTGAGACGCGTTTTTTTTTTACACGTCGCTCTTCGTTTCGGACTCTCCGCTATGTCCTCCTCTCATCATCAGCAGTCCAAAGCGACTGCATATCTAGCACCTTGTCCTTGCACCCTCCCATTCCGGCGGCATAGTGTATGAAGGTCGACGGACGTTACTGTCAGATCTGGTGAGTTTGTCACGAACAATTTTCATCTATGGGATGAAACTCTTCTACATTTGCACGTCAGTCTGAGTACCTTCTGGGTACGCTGGATGACATAAATTCGCTTTTTTTCTGATTATACTCTCAACATCCTGAGCACGTATGCTAACTCGCTGTGCTTGATAGATTCTCTGAGGCCTTCAAGCTATCTTCTTTTCTGCGATCCTCTGGGCAATTTCTTGCCATGACGCAAGCACCAGGGCCACGGCCACTCCCTCGTGCGCTGCTATTCACTCTTTTACCCATTGGCAGTTGGCTTCTAGTTCGTCCATTGCTGGATCCATTTCCCCCTCTTCCAGCACTCCATGCTGCGCTTGGGTTTTCCATCTTTGCTTTCCTGGCAACAATATACCTCGTCCCTTCGTTAGGCCCGACATTCGTGCGCGCACGATTGTTTGGCAGGGACTTGTTGAAGCCGTATGATAGTGAAATGTGAGCTTTGAAACTCTTTGAAGTTGTAAAAAGTTGTGTAACTTACTAGTGTGTATATAGTCCGGAAAGTCAGGGCCTTGTCTGTGCTTCGGTATATATCTCATTCCTCATACTATTCATCCCATTCGCATTCTCGGACGTGTTTATTGGATCTCATGAGGCAATTGAACGGAGATCGCGTGAGGGTCTGGTCGTGACGGAGTTTCCGCACCATAAGGTTAGTGTGCCATCGAAGTTAGCTCTCTTTGAAGACTGGGTATCTCAAATCTCTTCCAGTTGTCTGTATACCTTTCATCCATCCTATCGCTCCTCATAGCCACTATGCTCGGCTTCCTGGACGACGTCTTTGACATCCGTTGGCGACACAAGTTGCCAATCCCAATCATTGCGTCTATCCCCCTCCTGATAGTATACTACGCGGAGCGAGGGAACACGAATGTGGTCGTCCCTATTCCGCTGCGATGGCTCTTTGGCTCTTTGGTCAAGCTAGGTATGTGCCAACGTCAGATTGTATGTTCAGTACTGACGTCGCATATAGGCCCCCTTTACTACATTTACATGTTTCTACTGTCCACATTCTCCACCAATAGCATCAACATCCTGGCAGGTATCAACGGTGCAGAAACCAGTCAAGCTCTGATTATTGCTTTGTCGGTGATCCTGAATGACTTGCTGTACCTGCCTTGGTCTGTTGATCTGCATATACCCTTGCATCTCCTCGGGAATCATGCCGAAGTGGAATTTGGAGGTGTATGGAAGGCGGGAATGGCTTTTGGAAGTAGAGAACTGGTTGAACGACATCTGTTCAGCTTGTACTTTATGCTTCCTCTAGTGGGTGTATGCGCAGGCTTCTTGTATCACAACTGGTGCGGATATCCTCATATGGTCTATTTGCAAAAACATTAATGTTAAATTTGAACCAGGTACCCAGCCCGTGCCTTCCCTGGCGATACGCTTTGTTACGTGACGGGCATGGCGTTCGCGGTAGTGGGTATTCAAGCCCATTTCTCCAAGACCCTCCTTCTATTCTTCATTCCGCAAATCTACAACTTCCTGCTTTCCTGTCCTCAACTCTTCGGACTTGTTCCATGCCCCCGACATCGAGTCCCTCGGTAAATTCTTCGTCGGTCCTGTTTTATCCTTGGATTGCTTACTGACCTACGTGCGCTTGTATCACAATTTCAAGGTTTGACAAGGAGACAGGACTGCTATATCCGTCCAAAACGGAGCTCTCGACGAAAGACAAGCCTCCGTCCGAGTTGGCTGTGCTCATCCTGCGCGTATTCTCTGCGCTCCGATTTGTCGAGTTGACGGAGGGACCGGACGGAAGACCGACTGAAACAACGAATTTGACACTGCTCAACACGCTGTTGGTCAACTTTGGACCGATGCGAGAAGACGTGCTGACGAAGTTGTTGATCAAGGTGCAGGTACGGAAGTCAATCACCCCTCTCATATAAAACCTAGTTGCTGACGACATGTATACAGGTTGCTGGCAGTGTGTTGGCCTTCGTTGTTCGCTATGGGCTCGCTTGGCTTGTTTATGACGGAAACAGGCGATAGCTGGTCGCTTACCTACGTGTACCTCTTATTTATTCATTACCCTCTTGGACCGCTCTTTCTGTAAGGATTGTTTTATCTTCGTATCCGTTCTCGCTCACCTTCCAAGTATACGTACTGGTGACTCTTGGTGACTACACTGGAGTTTGGTGAGAATATCATGCCGTCATATGCTGGTGGTATGTCTTGCTTGGTGCTATAAGTAGTTTCTGATTGCGCATGATAGTCGCTAACCGCTCACAGGATGCTCACACACTTTCGGTATTCACAAGCATCATCAATGCATCGCACATAGAACCGGTCAAAGTCCGGTCAGGCCAAATTCAAAGAGGACGACGCTGTCGCCGCTGTCAGGATGGGCTTGATTGTATTCCAAAGCCGCACGCATATAGCGTCTCAGCGCATGAAGGCGTTAGAGCGTAATAGCGCCGCAACTTTGGCTCGTTTCACCGGTGTCGGGGTGGTCGAGACGACATGTTCATATGACTCGTGGCTATGAATAAAAGAGTCACAACGGGTACTTGGAATATTGTAGGAACGCAGAAGGGGTTTGTAGGAACACAGAAGGATACTAACGAAGGCCTAGAGGGAGGCGCAAACCCAAGCGCAACCCCGCCTCCGGTGTACGGAAATGGGTCGGATATGGTCGTCCGACGGGTTCGATCGTGCTACCCCGCACTCGGGGTCCGCCGGCTCCTGCTAAGAGCCTTGTCGCCCCAATCACATGCGCGCCTCCTATTCCATTCCGTGTGGCGGGGCCAACTGCAGACCTCGCTCCGGTTCTAGAGAGATAGAAATGATGCTAGTTCCCCTTATAACAGTTGCTTCGTCTCCCGCCTCGCCCCCACACCTTTCCCCACCTCCCCCTCCTTTCAAATTAATCCGTTCAGTTCCACAGGTCTATCCCCGCCATACAGTATGACCCATCCAGAGGTTGCTAGCTTCCAAGCTGAGGTGCAAGCCGTCGAGCAATGGTGGAAGGTTCGCCCATGACGTTCCCCCTCTTTTGCATATCAGTCTGAACACGTTTCGCATTCAGGATGCTCGCTTTGCCAGGGTGAAGCGACCCTACACCGCTGCTGACGTTGTCTCCAAGCGGGGGACCATCCCTATCCAGTACCCCTCCAACCTCCAAGCCAAGAAGCTGTGGAACATTCTCTCAAAACGCTTTGCGGAGGGTACCCCTTCACATACTTATGGCGCGTGAGTACAATGTGACCCCATAACCGAGAATTACCGCACTAATTGTCATCTGCAGACTTGACCCCGTGCAGGTCACGCAAATGGCCAAGTACCTTGAGACTGTGTATGTCTCTGGCTGGCAATCATCCAGCACGGCCTCGAGCACGAACGAGCCTGGACCCGATCTTGCTGGTTAGTTTCTCCAACGATTACATACGTATTATGGTCAACGCTAATCACGTGCATCAGACTACCCGTCGAACACTGTGCCCAACAAGGTTGAGCACTTGTTCATGGCTCAGCTCTTCCACGACCGGAAGCAACGCGAGGCGCGCTCTCGCATGTCTGAAGCTGAACTCGTCCAGAATGCCCCTATTGATTACCTCCGACCTATCGTCGCCGATGCCGATACCGGTCATGGTGGCCTCACCGCTACCATGAAGCTGGCCAAGATGTTCGTTGAGAAAGGTGCTGCTGGTATTCACGTCGAAGACCAAGCACCTGGTACCAAAAAGTGCGGACACATGGCTGGAAAGGTCCTCGTACCCATTCAGGAACACATTAACCGCCTGGTGGCTATCCGGCTACAATTCGATATCATGGGCGTCGATAACCTTGTCATTGCACGAACGGATTCGGAAGCTGCCACCCTCATCACGACGAACATTGACGAACGGGACCACCCTTTCGTGCTTGGTTCGACTAACCCCGATCTTCCTCCGCTTGTCGTAGCCTTGAATCAGGCTGAGAGGGCAGGCAAGACCGGTGCAGCACTTGAGGCTGTCGAGGCTGAATGGACGCAGAAGGCCAACCTTCAACTGTTCTCTACCACCCTGTCGAACGCTTTGAAGGCTCAGGGCGCCAACCAATCTACCATCCAACGCTTCCAATCTCGCGTCGCCCATGTCTCCTATCCTGATGCTGTCAAGATCGCACAGAAGGAGTTCGGACTTAGGTCGGTGCCGTTCTGGGATTGGGATGCTCCTCGTACTCGGGAAGGTTTCTACCGCTACCAAGGCGGTACCCAATGTGCCATCAACCGCGCAGTCGCGTTCGCCCCTTACGCCGATCTGCTCTGGATGGAGACTAAGAAGCCTATCTTGGCTCAGGCTAGGGAGTTCGCTGAGGGCGTACACAGCGTCTACCCTCAGCAATGGTTGGCGTACAACTTGAGCCCGTCATTCAACTGGGACGCTGCTGGTCTTGGCACTGACGACATGAAGAACTTCGTATGGGAGCTTGGCAAGTTGGGCTTCGTGTGGCAGTTCATCACGGTATGTGTCCTTCTGCACTTCTTTGTACGTTTTCATGGCTAAACGTGCACGTTATTGCAGCTTGGTGGGTTGCACTCGAACGCGTACATCAGCGACTTGTTCGCAAAGGCCTACGCAAAGGAGGGTATGAAAGCCTACGTCGAGCTTATCCAGCGCAAGGAGCGCGAAATTGGCTGCGACGTCCTTACTCACCAAAAGGTATGTTTGTGTCCATCTCCCTGCAGAAGATGTAACTGACTGTCTTGTTATAGTGGTCTGGCGCAGACTACATGGACAACTTGCAGAAGGTGGTTACCGGAGGTGTATCATCCACTGCAGCTATGGGTGAAGGTGTCACAGAGTCGCAATTCGCTGAAGGACCCAAGTCGAAACTCTGAGTGGCTTGGTAGTCTTGTCCTGTCAGCGATGTCATGTACCCCTGTTCATTTTCCCCCTCCACGTCAACTTCCATCTTGCATCGTCTCCTTTCGCATCTAGCATTGTACTGTATTATTGTATCTTTCACCGTTCGGTCAATGGAATTAAAGCTTTCAATTCATAGTTGGCGTGATCCCCGCGAGATCTGTAAGTACACCGCAACTTTGCGATTAGCTATACACAGGTCTTGAGTGCAATGTGACCACGCGACACGTGCTACATCCGTTCGAGCTGACCGTGATGTACCAAACATGTAAAATACGAAGTTTGGGGGACGTCAGGGCACCTGCGTCTGCTTGCGACGTCGACTCAATAGGACGAGACGGCCTATTTGACAGGTCTTTCACACCTGTATTTTGATATCAGTTTCAGACTGAAGCTCGCGGTAGCTGTCGGATCCAGCTGTTGAATACCTCAATCTCAGGTCTGTAAATTGTACTCTTCGAGCTGAATCTTGCCACTCGCGGTGAGAACCATGTGATGGAAAAATAATAGCATATATTCAAGGATTAATTGTATTAAAATGCTCTATGCAACACGCAAATGTGACCCTTTCTCCGACTTGAGACCTGCTTAAACATCTGATATCCTCACTGAGCTCATCAAGCACAACTCCATGAGGGCCCGGATACCTGATCCTCCCGCACGTCCTCGCCGATTGTTGCAGCAATTGAAACCTTCTGTGCTACAGAAGTCACTGAGAGGTTGTTCGCCAAGTCCTTGGCCTCGTCGGAGTGGCCGAATGTTTCATAGTCCCTATCGAGTGCTTTCGTGAAAACCCTTACATTGCACAAAGTAGCTTGAGGTCAGCAAGGTACTGAAGCACCAATGTACGGTAAGGGAGACACATACTGCGTGATCCTCTGTGCAACCTTCGGATGGCCTTCATATTTATCGCGCACGGCTTTAAGGTTTGCGTCAACCTTCTCCCAGAACTTGTCCTTGCCATCGGGCCGCACGCGGCCAGCTTGGACTTTAGTTTCCGTGGTCGCCCTCTGTCAACTAATTGGTACATGTATTCAGCGCACACCTCAACGAACTAACCAAATTGCTTACTATGTATGCTAACCTGGCGCACAACTGTATGGTAACCACAACGGTAACTTCACCTGTCCTCTTTACTGCACTTGCAGCAAGCGCTTTCATTGATGATACGATATCTTGAGCTCCCGTAAATTTTCCTGTGCTGTGGTCATACTTGCCCAGTGAAGCCCGCACCTCAACACCATTAGTTATGATCACAGCACTGAGAAGATTCCGAGACAAAGACTAGTACCTGTTTCTTCATGGTTGACCTTAGTGCCGTGCAACAGTTCTGTATGACTCGAAAAATCTTGTCGTACTTCACAGAATTGTTCTTGACCTCAGCTGTCAAACCGTATTGAGGGTGCCGTTCGAGGATTTGCCGCAGTGATTGAGTTTTCAAACTCCGAACACGACTCGGTTGGAGAGCAAAATGAGGGAACCCATGTTGCGGGCAGAATAACTTTGCATTGATGTCCAGTCCAACTGTGCAAGTCAAGAAACTTGGTGAGAGAGAGAGAGAGAGAGGGTGAGGAGTACAAGCGCGCATGCCAGCTCATGCGTCCCGAGGGCAGCGGTCCCACTGGGAAGACTCTGAATGTAAAAAGGACGATTTTCGAGAGCTCATGGTGACATTGCGAGGATGTAGAGGCAGACAGCTGTTACAGAGCTGTTGGTGAGCACTCGAGAAGATGTTGAGGACCACGACTGCAGATAGCACTGCGCATCCCGTACAGATCGCCCCCCACGTGAATCGGTGATAGCAGGACAGCACTACCTGAGGTTCGAATCAATGACCTCTCAGAGAGGTGCGCTCAACCTCATTCAAATGTAGGGATTCCACATTTACGATACATCTTTTCTTGATACATAATTTAGGTGGAACCAAGTTGGCGGTGTA
>MU275161.1:16327-143686 GCA_022160315.1 Panus rudis PR-1116 ss-1 | reverse complement strand
ATCAGCCTTGGAACGTATGAGGTGGGACAGGAACACGGTGATGGACTCACCAGTTGCAGACGTCCGTGGGGTGAAGGCCTCGACTTCGACGTGGTTATCCCTGCCCTATTAACTACTGTTCTTCGTCGCGGGGACGTCGCCCCGTCGCCGCCGCCTTGTAGGGTTCTGCAAACCGTCAGCCTCAAAATCCGGTTTGGGAGTCGCGACAGTCGGCTCACCTGCAGGCATAGGCAACACCTTGAGCAGCAAGCCTATTAGGCCCACCCCGCCGACTACTGTTGTTCATCGACAAGAGGCATTCGCGCTGTAGTGAATGTATTCCACGGTTGTCGTTGTACTCGAGCGAGAGTGGGGCTGGTCATTGAGTAGAGATGATGGAGGGAGAGGAGAGTGATGATGGGGGAAGAGGAGAGAGCTGCTGGAGGAGGATGACGGGAGAGACGAGGTCTTATATACCTTTCTGGAGGCGGGCGTCCAAATTCAAGACCCGACGCGTCTTCTCGACAAGCTCGTTGAATGTACGAGCCCACAGATCGAAGCACTGGTTGACGTCCAAAACGGGCGACACCCATCCTTAACAGGAAGTTCTTCTATTAGTGGGCAGGTATGTCCTCTATCCTCGGAGCAACTCATGCCGAGAGGCTGGCAAGGCTAGACGTGGTTCGTTTTTGCAACCTTTACCTGAACGTCCCCTCGCCCGCCCAGTCATCAGGGAGAACAGTGGACGTTGGACATTCGTCGTTATGAGCATTGTGATGAGTATTTCGGGGTGGTTGAATTTGGCCGGAAACGAGAGGCAGTCGCATCCGTAGCAATATGGAACGCTTGGGATGCATAGCATGAGTCTCCCGGCTGCTTCGTACCCGCTGCTTCAAGTTTCGTTGCTTCAGCATCCCATGCA
The DNA here is from genome assembly GCA_022160315.1 of Panus rudis PR-1116 ss-1. Classification (NCBI taxonomy): domain Eukaryota; kingdom Fungi; phylum Basidiomycota; class Agaricomycetes; order Polyporales; family Panaceae; genus Panus; species Panus rudis. The sequence continues at coordinate 142,785 of MU275161.1, read as the reverse complement.
TCGAAGATAAATAAGCAGACGTACTGAGTCTCGCATCGATGTGCAGGCCCATGTAGCACGAGAAACTCGACCGCTTAAATTTCGCATATACTACAGCTGCAAGTTGATCGTTCTGAGCTCTCATGTCGTCCCTGACACTAGGGCATTTAGCATGACCATACATACCATTTAACGCGAGTAAACATAAAGCTCGACCCGGGGAGATATCCGGTCTGAGGCCTGTTCATTCGTTTTGACCGTGCCAATTGACCTACCGTGCCCACAGAAACTTTGCCATCCAGCATACCGAATGATGCCGGAAGCCACGAGCCATTTCTTCCACAACTACCGGTGGGACGTTGGTTGCGGGTCTGGGCAATATCGTGGTCATCCCTCTAAGCTTCCTTTCCTCGAATACGAATTAGGAGGGGTAAAGAGCTCTGTAGGGAGGATTCCGACGATTGAATCGGTGTCCCTCGTCTCATGTAACCAACTTTGGAGTTCGAAGTTCTGGGCGCGGTGATGAACCCACGAACGGAGTACGAGCGGTCGGACGACAGAGATCATCAGATCGTGGTTAGTGCCAATGTACATACGCTGAAGTACGGTAGCATCTGGTAGCATCTATGGTCCATCAGTGTAAAGTGGGAACGGCCGGCGAGTATTTCATACCTTTGAACTATATAAAATCAGATATAATATCGATTTTATTGCACTTGAACTGGAACTTGGACTTGGACCTGCCAATGGTGGCGTTTCCAGAAAGCGGAGTGCGCCATACGATGCTATGCCATTTACGGCCTAAGGCTAGACTATCGTTGATGCCTCCTGTTGTTCGCCTTTATCCGCGTCAGACCTGAGACAATATTAATCGAGCATGAGAGAGGGATAGGAGAGTATGTACATAGGAACGGTTCTGGGGGCAAGGGCTTTGCAAAAAATCACCGGTAGGCCTAGCCTTATGAAAATGCCGCCCCGAGTTTCTTCGGAATTGTGATCGAGATTTTCTGGACATTTTGAGGTGCGTTTGCTTCATAGCCTTTGCGAAATGACAGAACCAGCAGACCTAGAGAACGTCCACACATTCACCATGCGGACAAAGGGCTGTAATTTGCCTCATCCGTGAATGTCCGCATTCGAGAGCGCGCATCGACAATTTGCGAGTAGAATACATGCTCGACCCGAGGAGAATGAGGGGTGGCGTTGGCCTGAGCCCGGTCCAGTCAAGTCGCGTAGAGCGGTACCAGCCGGTACCGATTTACGTGCGCAAAAGCTTTGCCCGAGTGTACCGAATGCCGCCCCCGACGTCGACCATGACTGGCTAGGACTGGATTTGCGTACCATGACGGTAGCAGGCTGCTACCAACCTACAATGGTTTGATCCATTCTAACCAGAACCGGCACTTTGCGACTCGTGGCGCGTCTCTAGCAGAGGGTAAGAACTTTTGATGCCGTGCGCTTTTGTGGTGCCCTCTTTCCCGTCGCAGTGGAAAATGGAAGCCAGACAGGTAAAAGTTAGTGTGGGATGGAATCCGAGATGATGTGCAAGAAGTTCAGAAGCTCTTGTATCCGAAGCACGTCCTCGAGCTTCGAATCAAATGCAGGAAACACATTGAAGAGATCTCTTGTTATGCATGGCGACGTGTACGAATCCAGGATGTACATGTTGCTCTCGTCGTGGTTTTTTACGTGCTGCAGACGATGATGGAACTATGGAACGTAAAAGTTTAAACGCAAGGCCTGTGGGAGGGACACACAGCATCGAATTCGCGGAAGAAAGGCGACATAATGAAAGGGGAGGATCATCGAATCTGACGAGCTCCGGATCAAAGCAACGCAATGCCCGAGGCAACGAAAATTGAATCCGTCTGAGCGTGCGAGGGCGCGACAGACAGCGAGGGGGACATCTCTGCTGAACGTCGTCGAAAGCCAGCAAGAGTTCTGGACAGCTAGACTGATAGACATGAAAGAGGAGGCTACTGAACGGCCCTGTGGCTGAAGGCAGACTAGCAGCTTGGATCTTGTTGGATCGCGCGTATGGTTTAGCCCGATGTCTGCATTGCCTAAAGCGGTAATTCTGCGCGGACGAGTCCAGGTCTGCTCTAGCGCTGCAAAGTTAGCGAGAGTCGCCCGGTCGCTGCGTTGCCTCCTCCGGACGCTGATATGTCTCCTTCGCTCCTTCTTGCTCGTTGCTGCTAGCCTCAGCCTCCTTTCTTGCTCGTCGTGCGACGAACTCTTGGCGTTGTTTGTGACAGCGTTCGCACGTCTGTCGATGCCATCGGGCACTGGTGGCCACCGGGAGCCCGCAGAGACGGTGAGTAGTGCACTGTGATGCACTGGTCTTGTTCGCCCCCTCTATGTTCGCATCTCGTTCTGCAAGATCACAAACAGCACGAGGTAATCAATGGCCTTCTTCCACGGAGTGTTCACCAGCTGCCCCGGTCACTCATCAGCCTCTCCTGGCGCCCATCTAACGGCCTGTTGTTCTTATGTGCCTTCTTCTGATGCACCAGTCCCTCTTCTCCCCCTCTTCTTGCTCTGGCCTATCGTCCTTGGTACTCATACATTTACCCCCGTAGCGGCTGCCCAACTACCCATACTCGACTATGCCTTATGCCATCACAAACAGGCCCACATCCCCCACTTCAAACGTCAGGCCCTTTCGATTCTCTACTCAGCACGATTCTCAACGCATATCTTCTCGCCAGGCCACAGCGCAAGCTTTGCCAACCTCCAACGCGTCTTCATCGACCACGCGCCGCTCAAGCAGGATCCCTGACTTCATAGGCGGTCTGCGTCGCAATCGCACTACTTCGCTTCCCCCAAGGCCAAAGAGTGCAGACGGCCATCTTGATATTGACGATTCCGCAGACAGTGTGGCGTCCTCGTCATTCGCCTCAGGTGTGTCTCCTCGACCTCGTCTTTCGTTTCCTGCCATTCCTGTCAAGTGGTGGGCATACGTGGGAGCTCGTTCCTGGTTCATTTACGTTTGCATTGAGACGATCGCTCGTTTACGAGAGGTCTATTTCCCGAGGGACAAGTCGGGTTGTCCTCTCGCTAAACACATCATTGGCGGATAACAACGACAGGTGTGTTTCTCGTCCGACGCATCCTGCCTGCTTGCATCACGCTGTGTCAAGCTTGACCGCTTTAAAGGCTGGTCATGCTTCTTGCGAGGCACATTGTCCCCGCCATGAAGCCATTCAACTGCTGACCAAATTTCGGTATCATTCTGCCTTTTGATGACTGCCCACTTTTGCATGTGCTTCCCAAGCATAATCGCAACATTACTTCTGAGAAGAAGTTCTGTTTGGCCAATGATGCGATTCGGGTTGTGTCTGCAGTCATGGCGACAAACATCTGCCGTATATTCCCGCTGTTCCTTCGCTTCCGTTCAAGAGGTTTCATACACTTTCAGATGTTCAGGAACGAGGCCGTAGTGATGAGCTCACACTTGCAATTGAGCATCACTGCGTCAAGCCCCCTTGTGGCCATCGTTCGACTTCATTATGACGAGGTGGCACGTGATTTTCGCCCAGCTTGGAAATCGCGAGACTATGCTCGCGCTGCTTCACTAAGAGGCATTTCATTCAATTTCCTTGCTTATTTTCAATTTTGTGCATTTGTCTTGCGCTCTCATCGCGACTGTCGTACCGTGAGATATACCCTGGGAGCGTGTGTCGCTGCAGGTAACGATCCTTCGTTGGCAGGAGTATCCGACTGCACTGCTCACGAGTGGATTGGTGCCGAGGTCGGAGACATCTATGTTTGTTGTCATCCCGCCGGTGTCGGGGCCTGATGTAACCCTCCCTCCGAGCGGTATATGCTGGTCGGAACGAATGCCACTATCGAGGCGCGCGCGACGGTTTAGAGGAGCGTGTCTAGACTTATATATACTATTATTGCTCCCTGTATGCGATTACGATGCTTGTTTCGGGTCCTGCGAGGATCCCGGCATCATGATGTTGCCCCGCTCCCACGATTTGCATTTACGGCTCCTACTTTACTTTGACTTGTCATGAGTATGACGGATTTTACTTATACATGTTCCTTTGACAGCAGCAGCAGCAGATCCGTTTGCAGTGCATCCGTCACATAGTCAAGCAACTTCCTTTGTAACATACGACTATCATCACCCTTCGACGTCTCACTCATCTTCGAGACTCACGCAGTCTTTTCATTCGAGGCCGCCGTTCACATCTTCATCTTTGCTCTCGCCGTCACATCACCCATCGAATCCAAACAACGCTTCCAATATGGCGACGTCATCGAACAACAACAGGCGACGGGGAAGCATCTTGGTAGCAGCTTCAGACGCTCTATCTTCGCTGTCATTCACTTCCAGGAGACGGCGACCACCATTCTCACGTCCTTCGACACGTAGCGGTCCGCTTGGTAACACTGGTCCGAACGGCAGTCTGACAAATCCGATCGTACTCTCTGAGGTGATCGAAATTAGCGCGAGCACGGTGAGCAGGTTAAGAGAAGAGGAAGAGGAAGAAAAGGAGAGGGAAAGGTTAAGAGAGATGGCTGCGCAGAGTCTTGGCCTTGGCCCGGCTCTGATGGCAGACAACACAAACATGGCGGACGACGACGTCCAGGTGGGAATCGTACCTCCTCAACCTCAGCATCCCTTCTCCAAAGCGGAGAATGTAAGGCAATTGAGCGGTGCTGGTGGCTTCGACGGCGACGGTGCTGATGGAGAGACTATCTCTTCGACTTCGCAACAGTCGCCTACAAATAGTACCTCGCCGACGTCGTTGGCTATCACTGCACCCATGACACCTTTGCGGGATCAAGCACCGCTGCCTTCCCCCACTCTCCCGCTCTCTGTGTCGCTTGGTCGAGCACGGTCTGGGTCGCACTCGCACAGTCACTCGCAGTCCCAATCTCACACACACTCGAGGCACTCTCCATCCAATTCATTCTCGCGGTCACTTACCCCTCTTCCTTCGAATTCCTCCGCGACCAATACGACGATCCCGGCGTTCCCCACCACACCTGACGCCTTGAAGCCGTTCATTCAGCTACAAGGAACGTTCCCGAAGCATTACCCCCCGCATACATTACTGCGCTTTGCGTTCGGCACGAAGCAATGGAAGACGCGGTTCGTCGTATTCACATCACCAGGGAGCAGCGCTTCCAACTCTCCTCAATCTCCCGTCGGACCTTCGGGATCTCTGAACGGCCGACCGTCTACTTCGGGGAGCGGAGGCGCGGGGGGACCGTCGTCCTCATCTACCTATACATTCCGAACAAACTCGCCACCGACGCCGTCATATTTACATGTATTCAAATCATCGGCGGCGAATGCGACGGAATTAGAGAGGTTGGAGATTAATGAGGATTCGGTGGTGTTCATCGCTGATTCTTCTCCCCCGGAACATAATTCGTCGTCTTCGCCGACTTCACCGTCTCCCTCGAGTCCGTCAGTATCGACTAGTGGGAGTAAAAGGAACAGTGAGGCTGCTGCGGGAAGGAAGGGAATCATTCAGGTTGGAGGTGTGGATGTTGGTTTGAACGTGGTGGGGAGTGTTGTGGGTACTGGAGCTGCTGCCGGAGGAGGTAACGGTACGAGTGGAGAGGAACGGACGATGTGGCTCTTGCAAATATTGGACGGAGAAGAGGCAAAGAAATGGATTGGAGCGATCAAGCACGCCGTTCTCAGTCAGAGGTTCGTTCGTTACTCATTGTATGCGCTGTTATTGACCGCTGACTTTGGCTTAACCCACAGGTCTATGCGCGCAGGGCTCGGTCCACTTCCTCGTAACCCATCCGGTTCATTCGAATTGCGAGGCGACTTGGACGTCATGCTCTCAATCAGAGCTCAACAAGCCCTCCTGCCGATTCATTCCCCATCAGCCTCGCCCATCACGCCTTCGCCTACAACCCCTGACCAAGGCAGCACGACTCCCCGGGTACAAAGTCCTGTACAATCTCTGATAGGTGACAGTAGAGGGGCCGATTTAGGATTATCCCCGCCGTCGACGATGTCCCGGGCGCAATCTCGCGCTGCTGCGACGAGTCCGACGCCATCTTCTCGTGCGGGCGCTGTATCCGCGTTGAAGGGATTGTTCTCGGGCTCAGGCAGACCTCGCTCACCGAGCGCAGCATCGATACTGACCACAGTCACCAGTACTGACAGTGGGAATAACAGCCTGGACATTCCGCAGGGCAAAGGACCGGAGGAATCCTTCGGCAGCGTTGGCACGAATCTGTTGATGATGCGGTCGAACAGTATCTCATCAAGCAGCGGGGATCAACGTGCCATTGGCTCGCCTACTTCGAGTACGTTCACGCCGGTGTTGCCGCCTACACCTTCGACGCCGAAGGTCACGGAGCAGCAGCAGCAATCGTTGCTACTGGATAGGCAAATATTGTCACATGAGGAGCAAGAGGAGATTGAGTCCAGTCCACATCCGATGTTCAGTTCGCCGAGTGGTCTTTCGGGTAACGGGAGACACTCAATTCACGTTAACTCGAGCAGCAATAACGAGAACTTGCAGTCGTTTGGCAGCCCTTCATTGCAGCCGCCACCCCGGAGGAAAGCTTGGACATCTAGCGGGAACCCATCTTCGAGCAATCAAGGCCATGCCACCGTTTCGTCCACAACGTACAATGTGGCATCCCCACCTTCGTCCGCTGTATTCTCCAAGAACCTCCAACCGGAGCCGCAGACGGAGGCGAGAGGTAGTTCCGATACCCCTCCGCCTTCGTATAGCTACCATCATGCCAATGGTAGCACGGCGGAGAGTTTTGGCGTTGGTGTTGGCTCGAAGTCAGGTCTGTCTAGCCCAACTGCAGATGGTTCACGTTCGCATGCTCGTACCTCATGGTCCTCGTCGTCGTCGTTCGCTTCGAATGATCATGGAAGCTCTCCAGAGACGTTTGCTAATGGGAATGCTTCGAGGAGGTGGTCACGACACAACTCGATGAACCAGCCTCAGCATCGTCTTACGCCTCCCAATGGCTCTCCGTCCAATGTTTCGCCGCTATCGCCTGCTCTTCCCAGTAACCGTTTGTCGGGATTCAGGCCATCTGTTGATTCGACTTCCCCGTCGTCATCCCTTCAGTCAAGTCCTCCCAGCTTGGTACTTGACTTACGGCCGCTCAGCCCTAAGCGGACATCTAGCTCTTCTGTGCAGAGCAATCAGACGACGACAAGCACGAATCATTCTCGTGGCGTCACCACTTCCGCTGTCGGTATGGGTATGTTCTCGCGCAGAAACTCCCATCGCATATCTGCTCCTCCTCCACAACGCCCGGTCCCATTAGCCGCGTTACCGCCTACCCCGAGTGACGACCCAGCATCTTCTTCTTCAGCAGGATCAGGCACCTCAACGCCCGCCTCGCAGACTCCCAGCATGCCTTCTGTCAAGTCCTCTTTGAAGGAGATGCTGGCTTCTCGGTCACATCGGTTATCATTGTCCCCTCCCACGCAGCCTCCGACGAGTGCCTTACCCCCCAGGCCTGACGAGCCTGACTTCGCGAACGCACAGCGTAGGAGCTTGAGCAATGGCTCGGCTGCTGGAGGACACCACTCTTTGCCTCCCTCTGCTACGCAGTCTCCATACCCTCCCCCAAGTGGTTCACTACCACCGACACCGTCTACACCGACCATTCCTGCAACAGCTTTGCCGGTCCCTGCATCTCAAAGTCAATCGAGCCGCCAATCTCGGTCCTTTGTTCGACGTTTCCGTAACCTCAGCGCCCCAACGAGTGCCCCGCCAACGAATCCATTGCCGCCCATCATTACATCTGAGGATCCACGGCCTATTCCCAACCTACTGGAGATACCTGCTACGCCCATTGGCGAGCCGATTACGACGCTACAAAATGATCCCGACTTCTTGCCTGCTCAACCTGAGACACCTCCCCCGCCACGAGAATTTCCTCTCACTCCGCTTCACCCCCCTCCTCCCGAATCTTCTCCTACCGACGAAAACCAGGGCATCATCTCATTATCTCCCCCACCTCGCAGAAGCTCCAGAAGGATATCTACACCCGACAAGGAGCCGATGGAGCACGAAGTCGTGCGTCTTTCTAGCATTGTCACTCTGCGAGACCCCCGCCGAGAGCGAGATTCTCTTCAACCGATCCCATCTCCACTCCCTCCTTCTCCGCTATCACCTCCCTACCACAGTGACGACCAAGCTATGGTTCCTCAACATGATCTCACGGATTCTTCTGTGGAAAATGACGACGCCAGTCAGACAACGGCCAGCACTCTTGATCTGTCACCTTCGCAATCACCGATGTTCCAACATTCTTCTCCCCATTCTCCCCGTTCTTCTCATTCTGCGGTTTCGTTGCTAGATGATAGCATATAGTTCAGTTCCTTTCGGGTTTCTACACTCTTCACTCCATAATTCGGTTTCACTTCACCCTATGATGTACTTATCGTAGTTCACGTTTCTGCATTTAGAGGAGGTACTTTGGAAGTATTACTCAGTCGTGCATGTATTTGGAACATTACACCTTCAAAATATTGCAATAACACTAAGAGTACATGAAAGCAAATGCGATGATACTATAACAAACAGACAACATATTACGCAAAGTTATTTTCAACGTCAGCACTATCATCTCCAGTCTCGAGGTTAGCGAACTATGAAAAGTATAGTTTTATTAGTTGGGTGTTTTATACGTATATTGTCAGGCTACGTACCGAAATAAAGGCAGCAGGTCGATGTTCTTCAGCCCAGAAGATCAACGGTGTGTCAAGTGTCACGGAGTAGGGTGCATTTGGTGACCAGAGTTGAGTCAACCCAATACCGTAATTCCATACGCGACCCTCCGGCACCAAGGTCATGCCTAGAATACGGTCGGAAAGTAGGAGCTGGACCTTCTCGGACATGTTGGGGTTGAATCCCTGTGGTGATGCAAAAGGTCAACGATCGAACGGACGACGGAATGTCAGATTGAACTTACGGATGGGTTGGGCGAAGTATCTGTATTTTTACGACCCCATTCGAAGCCGGCCGGTGTCAAGGAATGTGCAGAAAGAGATACTGAACCAGGCGTGAAAGCGACCGTCAGGCAAATCGACGATGATGTCCACTCCGAATGATCAGCCATTAGCTTGGCTTGAGTGGTTACATCCGTGGGCGACAGATGGTTGAGCTCCAAAGCCTGTGTCTTGATCCAACCCAGCGGCTCGAGATCACCCAGCAAGAAGTCATCTCGGGGTAGTTGTGAGGGAAGCTCAACGCTGTTGTTGTTGCCACGCTGAGGCACCCATACAACCGCCTTGATTTCCTTGACTTGCTTATTGTCTGGGGGTGACACACCGTAGAGGTATGCGGCAACCTGCGTCCGGAGATCCGCTGCAATGACGAAGGCACGGAGTACGTTCTTGGGCAGGACATAAGTGTAGGACCCTGCATCGTCCTTCACGTCGTCGTTGGAGACATAGATGTGTTGCAGACGCAAAGGAAGGTGAGTAGCGGAGATGGCCCGCACACGCCAATCAGACTTGCTACTGAATACTTGCTGCTCATAGTTCGTCGCTAAAGGTCAACTCGTCAGTAAAGGCCGCCGCTGATCAGTCACAATGTGAAACTTACTGGTAACAGTTTGGATCGCATCACCGTGCACGTTTGTCGTTTGCCTACACGTTATACAGTCAATACCAATCCTTATTCGAGAGATCATCTTACTTACGTCTGCACTGCCGTGACTTGACCTTGGGCCTCAGAACTCTTCTCAAGCTCTGCCATTTGTTGACGCTGGACTGAGGGTGCAGCGATCTCCTGACCCAAGATGATATCACGGATTTCGCTGGCTGTCAATGAAGCGATGTTGACACTATTCCTCTTGCCGAAATCCTATAGAACAGTCAATCAGCAAATGGTAACCTTGTTATATGACGACAATGCTTACCGCTAAGATGAGATCCTTGAGGGCAACTTCAACCTTTATCCATTCTTCGTCAGAGAGTGATGGCCAAACGAAGTGAGGCTCAGTGATGGTGTTCTTGTCGGGTCGAAGAATCACCTTAGCCTTTTCATTGTTGACGTGAAGGCCGCGGAGCAGAAGGATCAACCGCGAGAACGCAGTGTAACTCGAGATAGACTTTAGCCAGTCATCTGAAAAATATCATCAGCCTCCTTGAGTCATTATCAATAGACCGAGAAAACGTACCATAAAGGTTGAAGAGGACCATCTGAGGTTGGGTAGCGCGCTGTGGTGATAATCGAAAATCTCAGTACGTCGCAAACTGTTCTCAGTCCAGCAGCTACATACCAGGATGAGATCACCAAACTTCTCCATCTTCATGCATGCTTGGAACGGCAATTGAAGTTCACTGCCCTTGATAACAATGTTGGGGAAATCGAGCAAGTGCACCTCAAGAGGGTCTAATACCATCGTCAGTATGGGTATCACTATGGTAGTAGAGCGAATACAAACCAAGCATGCCCTTTCGGGTGACGATGACTTGCTTAGGTTGTTCTTCAACGGGAAGAGATCGGACCAAAGCGGCCACTTCTTCGGCTGTCTTCCACTTGGCTAATTGACCGAGACGCTTCTGACCAGCCCAGACACTAGTGTGAATGATCTTCAGGAAGAGTTGTCCAGACCGAGGGTTAAAGATGAAAATGGCGCCGTCTGGACATAATGTTTAGTATTGTATTAGAGAGACTAAGTGGCCGATAACTTACTGATGGGTTTGGTGGTCAAATTACCCTCGAACGTCTTGTGGATCGTCACTCGGTACACATTGGTATCGTCGACAAACCCTGGGTGAAACAATCAGTACCACGAGTGCAACGTTGGGGACATCGGCTTACAAATGATTTGGTTGGAGAAGAGCTCAGAGTAGTTCTGACTGTTGAGGTACGGCTCTGTTGGCTCCGACGAGTACAATTGCAGACCCTTTCGGATACGCTCTCTCAAAACGTGACAGGCAGGGTTAGCCTTCATGATCTTAGCCATCGCTTGTTGGATCAATGGCTTCAATCCGGGGAACCAATTGCCGTAGGCGGACCAGAGATTGTACGCGAGGTCCATGCCAATCATGACACCGGTCGGAGAAGGGTAGATACTCATGGAATCGGAGATCTAGATGTCTTTGGTCGGAACGCTGATCAATTGAAACAAAGCGGTGTACTCACATAGTCCAGGAACTTTGCGCGGGTATAACGCTCAATGTCGTGCGTATCGAAATCACCCCATCTGAGTTGGACGTCGATCCAGAATTTGTTGCTGGTGGTTCCGTCAAGGACGTCCTTGCTCTGTATAGAAAAGACATCAGATTCGCCACGCTGATAGATACGCAAAGCCACTTACGTCTGTGACAAGCGATGGTCGAGCGATGTTCCACTTGTAGGAGGAGAAGAGGAGAATATCGGCGCAGGAGGAATTCATCTTGTAACTCTTACGAGGGTGAATTGTCTCCTTCTGCACCGTCTCAATCTGCAGTGGCTCAAGTTCTTGGTCAAACACCTGACACAAGTCCATAACCACACTCTCGTGAACTAAGAAGACAAGATTAGCATGTCAAACGAGGGAGAAAATGGCATACTTACTCTTCTGCCACAAGTGGGCACGGAAGATCTGGATCAAACTAATCTTCAACGTGGGAATCTTACCGTGCCTAGGTTTCGAACAGTCAGTCTCGCAAGTGGATGCAAGGAAAAGGGCGAACATACATGAAAATACCGGTAAGATCAAGCTGGACCTGGAAACCGACATAGACGTTTGCACGATTGATCGTCGGACTCCACCAGAGCGTGAATCGACGGTTAGGAATCTGGTTCAGACCGGAACGCTGAGCGTTGGTCAGCTTCTTGTATCGCATCGACTCTTCGAAACCGGACGCCTTCTCCCAGAACAAACCTTCCCAAGTGGGGAAGTAGGTACCCTTGAACAGCGTATGCTCGAGAATACCCTCGACACCACCCAACGCGGCGATAACGTCGACACGGTAATTGTTGAGTTGCCACAATTTTCCGTCGTGACGCTGTGAAGTCCACCAGAACGGATTGCTGTAATTACGTTAGTTTGGGCAATAAAAATATACGAATGGTATAGACACATACTGCTTGAGCAACTGGTATTGCTTCCAGTCGGTTCGCACACGCCAACCGCGGTCGTACGCCAATGTATGTCGGTCCTTCTGGAACAGCGTGTTGATACGAGGAATGCCACGATCCCAACTGTCTTCCAGATCTTCAAGCGTTAGACGACGGTTCTGCGCGTTGGCCTCCTTCCTCTTCATCGAGTACTCGGACCAAACACGGGCGGAGTCAAGGAATTCGGCCTCCCAAGGCTGCAGGTAACGGTACAAGTTGGGGATCAGCTGATCCTCCTCGTGAGACATACCAGCACGGAAGTGTGTGACTGCAAGGAACATTAGCCTAGGAATGAGATTGGATATGGACTGGGTACAAACCTCCAACGTCGGTTTGCTTGGACCATCTCAAGTCACTCTGAGGGATCAAGACGTGACCCATAGACAACATACCAAGACCACCCAATTCCTGAACGACGAGATGAGTACAAGTTCCGCAAACCATCATGCATCACATGCAACATACCTTGGGAGTGTAGAAGACGACCGGCGGGAAACGAGAAGGCATCTTACTGTTCAGACCAATCTTGACGCGAGTTTGAATCTTGTTCTCCGCTTTGACAAGCGCATCCAGCAACTCGTTCGTATGGATGACGGCCTCACGATAGTAGGTCATTAGACCGATGAGGGCCGTGTTCCACTTGTTGACAATCTTGGAGAACGTAGTCGATCCGGAACTCATGAGGACCTGACGGATACGATTGTTGAACTGCTGAACGCCCTCGTCGGACACACGCAAGAATGCCTGTGCCGTCCTCTCCTTCGTTTGCTCGTTGGTCAGGTTCCACACGGCGTCCTTCAACGAGAACTGCTCTCCACCGAGCGTACGAATCTTCGGCAAGATACGAACTTCGAAGCCGCACATTGAGAACAATAACTGGGGGTTGTCCTTGGAGTACACGCTAACGAAAGTATCTTCCCATTCGATTGTCGTGAGCGAACGAGGCAGAGACTGCTTGACGTTCCAGAACACCGCACGACCCAAGTTGACATCGTGCTTGATGAGCCGCATACGACAATCCCGAGGCCAACACCGCTTGTTGTTGTAGCCAATGACGTTATTGTTTGTAGGATCTGGGTTGGCACTGAGGTATCGTTGGATGAGGTCTCGCGATTCTTCAGCTGTGAAGCGGAAGAGGATGTGGATGCGGTCGACGTAACGAGAGTAAAGTCGGATGGGGTGGCGAGTCTCCGTAGCGACGTCGCGGTATTGCAAGAAGTTGTTCGGCATGTTGGGAGGGCCGGCCATCTCACTTGCACGTTGCAGACCAAGGATGAGGATATCAAGGACGAGACCATAGTATTGAAAGACAAATGCGGAGAACTGTAAGCCACGAATGAGACCATACGCGTTCGTATGAGCCATGTCCTTGTAGGTCAAAACGACATTGTTCTTCGCAGTGATGTAGTCCGCCAAGTTGTGGTCGAGAATGAGACGCAAGAGACGATTCAGCAGCGTTAGGTCGATCTTCTCGTAGACCTTCGAGAGTACAGTCTCCATCATGACATTGCACTCGCCCTCGCTGGTCTCCCAGATATCAGTCAGGTTGTTGATACCCTGGCACCACTTGTAGACCAGGAGCGGAGGGGGCTCAGTATCGGCAGGCTTGATCCAGGCAGGGAAGAGTCCACGCTTGTCAGCCTCGAAGAACAGGAACTGATCCAAGTAGGCATCAGTGATCTTTTCGACGGGCTCAATGTCGTAGCACGGGATAAGCTTGTCGTAGGTGTCGAAGAATTCAATACCCGCCTCTTTGAACGCGCGCTGGGTAAGAAGGAGACGCTTAATACGAGAGAGACACTCGTGAGGGTTGTCGTAAGCCTGCTCGATAAGAGCCAACTCTTCACGCTGAGACTGGTTAAGACGACCCTTTACAGAGTACGCCTCCTTCAACTTCTCGAGCGCCAGAACCAGGAGTTTGGTATCATGCTTGTAATTCAGGGGCCTAAACGAAGCGGTGGTAAGAATTCTGTTTGCTGCTTCGAATGGAATCTTTAACTTACGGGAAGGGAATAGGCGAGAACTTGCGAGACTCCAGCCAGTGGACAGTTGCAGTGTAGATGGCGACGGCTTCCTCCGCACTGATGTAAGGACCGTCCTTGAGATATCCATGCTGACGCTCCTGCTCTGCCTTCAAGTACAACCGTGTGAGACGACCCAAATTCTTCTTAACAACAGCCTTGTCGACGGTAGCCCCACGGCGGATACGTTCACGGTTGTAGTGAGCCACGGAGACCCACCAATCAGCCTTACTCTTGATGTACCGGAGAATGATATTCTCGATAGCGGTAGGCATCCCGGGGACCTTCCAAGGAACTGCGGAGCATATTAGAATGCGAGCGTAGGGTAGCGAGAGGGTCACGACTTACTATTGGCCTTCCAGCATCGCCAGGCCTCGGACAAGTGTTGCAAGATCGTCTTCGCCTTGTTCTGCTTGATTGACTCGGGCATCATGTCAAGGATGTCGTGCATGACGGCAGCACGAAGCTCAAGGTCATAGTGGGACTCGACACGCTGCTTCGTAACAGTCTTCGCAATGCCCTTACTGTTACGACCCTCGAATTGACGAGCGAGCAAGTTACCAAGCCACCTCTCAAGCAGAGGGACTATACCGCGCATGAAGAAGAGCCACACCCTCCAGCCGGGCGCCCAGAAGCCACATCCGGGACCTTTACCGACAGGACCCGTGTTGAACCGGTAGTAGATGAGATGTTTGAGATCCTTGGTCATACGGACCTGTCTCATGAGCTATAGATGAAAACATGAGCGACGTGATCATGGTGAGGTGACCTATTGAGACGAACCTTGTACTTATACCGGTACATGCCGGTCAAAGCACCGACATGGGCGAAAATATACTGCAGAGCGTCGGCCAGCTGGAACGCATCGACGTTACCGAGACGGTACTGCACGTGAGCATCGACGACGAGCTTTGTAAGACGCAGGATTTCACGACACAAGTGGAAGGCGTTTCCGAAACGAGACTTCTTACGCTCCTTGGTCGTGAGCGTCTTCACGGGCTTCAAGTTCATATTGTAATCGAGGTGAAGATAGTTCAAGTTCTATAGACGGCAAGTCAGCACGATGGACAACAAAGGACCATCTGCACTAACCTTTCGATGAATAAGCAAATTGAGCATGTTGTAGCCCTGCCTGCAGACTTGCAAACCAGCTTCCACCCAGTCCAAACGCGTGGTCTGGAAGAACTTGGTGGCCTTGAGCTGCCTGAACAGATTCTTCTTCGTCATCGCCTTCTCCGGTCTTGACTTGAGCTCGTTCAAGACGTATACCTTGAGTAACTTCTGGTATGACACTCGGACCTTGACAGGTTGGCCTGGTGGACAGTGTTCGAGATACCAGGTCTTGACGAGAGGAACATCCTGTGCGCGACGCATACGACCTGAACGCCTGTTATACGGGTCAGGGGCCCACCACAGCGCGATAGCGTCCGCGGTTAAGTCGTTCTCAAGGGGCTTCTCCTCCAAGAAAGGTTCGACCTCCTCCGGAAGCTCGAAGTCGTCATCGTCAGCACCGTTGGGTCCAAAGATAGCGTCCTCATGTGAGACAAGAGGCGCATTCTTCGGAGTGGCACCACGCAGAGAGATGGGGTTGATGAGAGGGTCGAAGTAGAAAGCAGGGAGATCAGGATCGTCGGTACGAATGTACACATTCTTAGGGAAGTGATACGGCGAGATGTGGACCGAACGAGGAAGGGAGTTATACAGGTGCGGGAAAGCGACCTTGTACTCCGTGCGGATTTGCTGTCGGATAATAACCTTGTTGATGTCGTTGAACTCGTTCCAGTCTTCGTCAAACGTGTCCATATCCCTATACAGGGGCTCAAACTTAGGGCCACCGGGAATGGCGAGGTTGAGCGCCTTCGCAGTGAAGAAGGACTTCTTGTCGAACAGGTACGACGCATTGGCGTCGGTGTGGTCAGAAAGGAGTGTGCGGCCAAGCCGATACAAGTTTGCCATGATAGGGAGGTTCAGGTTCCAGTACCTGTATGAAGACCCGTTGACGTGTGGTGTGTCAATTAGAGGCTTGGGATCGTAGAACCACTCGGCAATGGCAGCATCCTCTTCGGGATCCAACTCGAGTTGAATAGCTTCAAGAGGTTCGACATCGAGAATATTGTCTCCGTAATCCAGAGGAGGTTCTTCGTCATCGAATGGTGGGAATCGCATCCGCTTGAAGTGTCGTCGATCACGCTTTTCACGACGCATTGCGAGCCACATTGTGCTCCACTGAGCATGGTATATGGGCTCGATGACTCGAGGAATCTCGTTAACAAAGGTAATTGCACCAGTGATGTGGTAAAGCACTGGGACTTCGCGGACCTGCTCCCAAGGGTATGGGATGTTTTCGAGCAGTTTCATGACGGCATGTGGAACATATTTCAGAGCACCAAGATGCACTCGCTTGTCGTTCCGGAACTTGCGGTTGCTCATGTCACCATGATCCTTGATGATTTTGCGGACGTGTTCAGGAGGGAGATCCTAGCGACACAAAAGACAACATCAACTAACGCGAGGAAAACGCGATAGAAAACGCGACGTACCTGCTTGCCCATGTCGACAAACCCCCCCTTGCGCTTCTCTCCATATCTCTTCTTCTGCATCTGAATCCATTTCTGAGACTTTTGAGCGAGCACTTCAGGAGGAAGACGACTAGATGACGCTTTGCCCATGCCAGATGTCGGTGGCATTCCTGGAGGCGGCGGCGGCATGCCTGGCATCCCAGGAGGGGGTGCAGGCATTCCTGGAGGTGGTGGTGGGGGGTAGCTCATCGTTGCCCTCGTCGACTGTCGTGGACAAGACAAGAGGTAGTGAACTCTCGATGACAAATCCCAATTGCAGTTCTCTCTCCTCAGCGCTTCAGACTCCGCGCACGCGGAATTGAAGCTCAGCTGTGTTGGCGCTCCTTATAAGGCAATTGTATTTCATTTCACTCGTTCACTCAGCACTAGGGCCTTCGTCGGTTTCTCTTCGTCCTCGATCATTGTGCTCGACGCTACAAGGACCAGCTGTAATGTATTTGTACGAATTTCTATCAGTTGTGCTACTGCCTATCTGAACTTCCTAATGCTGTGTAACCCCTGTGCCTGCATCTCCGCGACGCGTCTCCCATCTGGCTAGCCCGGTCATTGGCATTCTTGAGTTTTGCCTCACCGCACGGCGCATTATGCTTCCTCTGGGTTTCAATATTGTTGTTCATGTCTTATGCAGCACATGGGATTATGTATGTGACATTTCATTGATTTTGGTGGTTACACAACAGCATGTATGTTGAGCCCGAGAGACCCCACAAATCCATTGAATTTCCGCATGAGAATACTTCATGGAGGTGACGCAGGGCAATCTGAATGGACATTGTATACTTGTTGTGATCGAGACCTGCCAAAAACTAGCAAGGACAAAATGATTATCATCCAAGTATCATTCCCAAGGATATCGTGCGCGATAATATTCGAGACTACACGGCGCACGGAGCATCACGGTGCAAATTGGAATTATACTACTTCATGCTTCCGCCTTCAGGGTTCAAGATATTAACTGAGCAGCATAACTGAGGAGTGGTAAGGTATATATTTATGTCTCCTAGTATTCCACTAGTGAGAGTACTATAGTTCCCAATTTTATGAGGGAAATTGTACCGTGAACAATGTAAAAAGTTCAGGAGTCTGAGAGTTGAGAGTTAGCATCCGAGTCCAGTGCCTTGGCTACCTCAGCCATATCCATATGAGTCGTGAGGTTTCATGCATAAGGTATAGCGATAGAAAGCTTGAAATGGCGGGCGCGGGCACTAATCAGGCTATGGCACTACTAGTCAGCGTGACTAGAACCAACTCAATGATGTCAGCATTTGAGAACCTACAGTCAGGCCCCGTCCCATACCACCCAGTCGCGGGTGCACGCATAGCAAATGCCTGTGTTTCGACTTGAAGGCACCATAGCCTGCGCACGAGGTTGATCCCCGTGACTGTGTCTACAACAATGACAAAGATTAGCACGGTCCCATTGACAGAAATGCGAAGAGCGAATAAGAATGCGGTTACACTTACGCCGATCATCCCAGTCTCGGCTGATGGTCGAGGCCCCCTGGCATAGCCCTGAAAAAGTGAACAGAAAAATCAGGGACCGCCCGACTTGGAAGATGTCTAAAACCATACACTTATGCAACCTCCGTGCTCCCGTCACTTGATTCTCTGTTTTGCAGAGAATCATTACCCCGTACGGGGTTTATCGTGACTGTGTCTACAAGACCGCAAGCAATGGTTAGCTCCCACTCTCCACAAATTTAGAATATCCGAATGAGTACTTACGGGCGTGAGGAAGGGCAGGGCTCACGAGAGTCGCGCAGGAGTTACGCGCGTGGGGTACCATGGGTGTGAAAGAGTTATGCTGGCAGAAGACTGCCGTCCTGGAGGACGGTAATGTATAACCATCGTCGCGAGTGGTTCACGTAAGAAGGAAGAGGAGAAACAGAGGTGGTTGGGGGATTAAGCGTGAGGCTTGGAAAGAGTACTTATATTTTGCGGGAGGAGGTAACGTGACGAACTCAAAGCTATCGAGTGAAGTCAACAAGTTTAGATCAATGCGACAAATTTAAATTTGCAAGGGTCAAAGACAAGAAGGACGACCTTTGAGCAACGTCTCGCTCTTTCCTGTAACCTTCTTGGATCATCACAACCTTGCTTGCGTCGGTGGACCTTTGCAAATGGCACAAAAGTCGGATATTGACCTCTGACCGTTCGGCAGGACAATCATGATGACCAACGAGACACGGCGAGTAGGCGAAAACAAAGTTGTACCTGGCGACCGAACTCTCTGGTCTTGTTCGAGATGTTATGAGCCACCGAAATCAGACATGGTCCGCATAGAAAGGGCGACAATAATTTGGAACAACAAACCTCTGACGGGTAGTTAGGGCCTCCGGCGACGCCTCAGGCTGTCAGTCCAAGTTGGCGAAAGCAAGTCAAAAGATCGGAACGTACCCAAGCGCAGTTCTATTACCTGCGATCATTCCAAAAATCTAGCTGGACATTACGCAATGCAACGCTGGCATCCAGCAAGATTCAGTGGTTTGAGTCACGGTACTACTATACTCGCCCTACTGAGACGACGACGACAAAAACACGCGATTAATTGATTCTCGATAATGAGCACATACCGGCCACAATAGTACGCTTGTAACCTAAGACATGAGCGTAGAGTTCAGCTCTTGTAGAAAAACGATGGTCATAGCACGGTTCTCTGCCTTGTCTTGCATTTTACGACTTGCCGGATCGTTTGGTACTTTGACCGTCACTGGTCAGCTTTGTGACTTCAAACCTCTGACGGAACCTGCTTTCCAACGAGCTGTATGAGTAAACTGTCCACGCGTATGATCACTTTGGACGATGAAAGAGTAGTGGTCTTGAGGTGGTCACAGTGAAAGGAGGTCAACCGAAGTACAACACCCATAAACGTCTGGGCCCCTCCCGAATGTGGAAATACCATTACCGAATATGACAAAGGCTTCTTCCTACGAGCGCGAGGGGGTCTCAACGAAAGCTATTCAACTTACGGAAGGTTCACTTCATGAATGGTCGTGTTCGTCAATGGATTAAACAGTATTTGTATCATACGCATTTGAGACATAGTCAAAATGTGTAATTGTTGTAAGTATCTCCTAGTATTTTACTAGTAAGAGTACTACAATGTTTTGTTCAGAAGTCAAAATCCCTATTTTAGTACAGGATATTGACTACTACACCAGCAATAATTAATAAGGTTTAATCCGGTAAGTTCCCAGCTACGCGCTCGCATTTCCTGACCATTCGACAGCGGTCATGATGATTTTGTTCGCAGAGTGAGCGCACGACACAGCTTGGTGTTGCAACCAGGGGCAAGGTATTAGGTCAAAATCGCGACCTGTAAAGCCGTCGGACATGCCCTCGCACACCTTACATCCTCAGGTACTTGAGTGCGGGACTAGGAGTACCCGGCGTAAAGTTGAGCTCTTCCAAGTTGTCCCTGGGGGTAGCCTAGGCTAGGAGTCTTCGGGGAGGCGCATTCGCGGGTTCGACGAGTCCCCTCGCACGAGTCCTTTTCTCCGTGGAGACTAGGTTGCCTTTGCGATAGGACTCGCGCCAGGGACACAACCCCACAACGTGAGGAGTCTCAGACATGGCCATCACGCCACAACCTCGGAGTCCAGTGCATCTTTGAGCCTGGGAATAAAACACAACCATCAGCAACCGCGTCGACGGAGAGCCTCGGAAGGGAAAGTGAATGACTGACGAATCTATGCAGTCTTGACATCGTCGGCTCAGAACACGTTAAAACCGAATACGGGGTTTATCGTGACTGTGTCTAGCAATCAAAGCACATCATGATCAGCTTCCTGTTCTGCGAGTAAGATATATGCAAGAAGAACTTACAAGAACCAGCGACAAGCCCTGTGTTCAACCAACATCCCCGCGGAATACGACTTTGAGGCCCAAGAGGTGTACGAGGGCAGTCGCGATTGTGCGAAATATCGACCGCCCTTACGATTCATCACGGGGTAGGCTGGGCCTCAACGATCGCCGCGCCATCCTATAACGCCGTGATGCATAGCCTGTCCTTGCAAACTGCTAGCCTAGGTCTCCGGCCACGGTGGATGGGCTTGAAGCTCGCCTCGCCATCCTGTCAGTGCCTTGTCACGGTGGCGCACCGCAACACCGACAACCCGAGAGCAGCACCCACACCCCATACGGGGTTTATCGTGACTGCATCTAGACAAGGAAACAAAACATGAGCGTTCGTTCGGCTCACGAGATATATGCAAGGAGAAACTTACTTTGCGACGGCGAAGGCGCGGCCGTGATCCGCTCAGAGCATCGGTCGAACACACCGCAAACCCCCATACGGGATTTATCGTGACTGTGTCTAAAGACCGTCGTTATAAAGATCAGCATGTGATTCAAGGAAGTAAGGGAGGGGTGGCAAGGAGCTTACGTTCGTGAGCGTCCGATCGCTCTGCGACGTCTTGCGCCAGCTGTGCGCAAATGGTACCATGGGTGTGAAAGAGTTAACTTGGCAAAAAAGGGCCAGTCTGGAGGACGACGGTGATGTATGATCATCGTCCTGAGTAGGTAAGATGATACGAGAGAAGGAGAGGAAGAACGAGAGGAAGATGGGGAGCTAGGAGGTGAGCTGAGGGGGGTACTTATAGGTTTGCGAGAAGGGGTAACGTGACGATCCATTCGAGTGGACAATGTCAAGGTCAATGAGTGGACATAAGGTATCTGAAATTTCCAAACACCTGTTGTCAACCAACAACTGCACCTTTGGCAGCAATGACCCATTGATCCTCTTGTCCTATGGGTATGATTTGACGGTCGCGTACAGCCATCCCCGTCAAAACCTTTAGGCTCCGCTCAGTGGACCATTGGCATAAACCCGGCATTGACCTCGGCGGTGACCCAATGGCAACAGGGAAAGTCGAACAATGGGACAAAGCATGTGACTCACCTTCATCCTTGTCCGTGGTTTGGGCCACAGAAGCTGGGTTATAGCCCAAAGGGTCAGAGTGATCGATGAGCCACTGGCCAATAACAACAAGATGGGAACGACATACCCATACTTACAGGAGCGGCTCTTACCTGGATGTCTGGCGTAGCACGTACTGGTGGCCAATGTGCGCACCAGTACTGCCCAAGAAGAGCACGATGGCACTTACACTAGTATTTTGAGACCTGATAGCGACTCGAGCAGCCCAACGAGCGAGCAGTTCCAGCGAGCCACTGACCGAAATGACAATAACGTACCTGCGAGAAAGGTCCATACCTAGTTATCTGGCACAGCGTACGTGTCTCACTATGAACAACCTAGAACAAAACGCTATGATTCAGGGAGGACCAAGTACGTACCAACCGCGCTCAGGCTTTCGAGATGAAAACCGCACACTCTAGCTCTCAGTGCGACTGGGACTGTGAGAAACGTACCGAACATCTCATTGAGGTCATTTGGAAAGGTATTCAGATATCACCGGCATACTTTCGACCTAGAATCAGTAATCACTAACGGCGTCCTCCAATAAATTCCTTAAGTACAAGCCTCTAACACTCGTACCAGTATTTCAAAAACCCGAACGCCATGCCTACGACGTTCAAGCTCCAGTGTGTCAAATTCGACCATCTACCATCCTTATATGCATAAGAAACACTGACAGCCTGAGGAGCCGCTCCCTACGAGTACGAGTACAACTCGAAGTTCAGCGAGCTCGAGATGATGAGGGAACGAAGTCAACCAACCACCCATAACTTGAAACGCCTCAGCGGCCCTCTGACCAAATTGAGCGAAGGCTTTTCCAGATAAGGCAAACGCTTCTGGATCTCATTGAGTCATTCTCCGCCACAGCCTCTCCGTGACTTCTCCCTCCTCAGGTTGTTTTGTTTTGTTATTCATCTTTTCTCTAGCGTTTCATCTCAAATATTCCTAATCTCGGAAACAACAGTATTCCTCACCACACTCCATACTACTGTACTCCCACTATCAAGGCGATGCAACGATATTCAAGTTCTTCGTCTAGCTATTCCTATTCGAGCGTTAGTTTGTTATTTCGCTGTCTAATATACAAGCTGGTAACTAGTCTGTAATCAAGACAAAACGAATAGATAATTCACAGTTCATCTAACATGAATAGGAAGTTTCGATGAGTATGAACATGAATAGATGGATAGCATGTGAGATACTTTAGGTACTTCCGATGCGTGACGGGTGAATCGTCTCAGACTCCTCCACCACTCTTCTCGACTGGGATCCTCAGACGTTCTTTTTTAGACGTAGAGCTCTCAACGGGAGGAGCGAAGAGGACTTCTCTGAGTTCCGCGCATATCTACAAAATCGTCATCATCAGTCGTCAAGGTCCAATCTCCAAACGCAACACTCGAAAACGGGATAGAGAAAACGAAAACGGGATAGAGAAAAGATAACGAATGAAATTAAGGAACACATACCTCAACGAACCCATCAAAATCCACCTCCCTCTCCGCAGCGAACCCAACCTCCTCAATCACATACTCAAAGTCTTTCCTCTTCACATCCTTAAACTCTGGTAAACTCTTGACGATCTCGAAGGCTACTTCTTTTTCCACTTTCTTTTCTACTCCTACTTCACTCGCGGTGGGAGTGGGAGTGGAGGTGGGAGCGGTAGAGGGAGTAGGGGGAGTGGAAGTGGTAGAAGCAGCAGAAGAAGCAGGAGGAGCAACAGCAGCAGGGAGAACAACTTCCTTGGCCTTCTCGTTGAACACCTCTTTCAACTTCTCCACTTCCCCCGCCTCAAACCTCGCACGCGAATACACCATCTCCTCCGCCGTCCTCTTCCCCACCTCCCTATGTCCATGCCCAATGCCCAAAACCGTCTCCACACAATCCACAAACGACTTCGGTCCCGCCCTCACCCCCATACTTTCCCTGGGCTGGGCATTCGGCTGCAAGCCCATACTCCCCAAGAACGTCTTTGCCCTCTCCATCTCCTCCTCCCTCCTCCTCGCATCCCACCCCAACTCCTCCGCCATAATCTGCACCACCCTCGGCAACGCATCCAACGCCGCCTGAGCATTCAAAAACGACAATCTCGTTCTTCGAGCTATAACGTCTACGGCTGTTTGAGCGTATTCGTATTGAGTTGCGTACCGCAC
Source organism: Panus rudis PR-1116 ss-1 (assembly GCA_022160315.1). Classification (NCBI taxonomy): domain Eukaryota; kingdom Fungi; phylum Basidiomycota; class Agaricomycetes; order Polyporales; family Panaceae; genus Panus; species Panus rudis. The sequence continues at coordinate 119,061 of MU275161.1, read as the reverse complement.
TTCGGCTTCGATGTATGGGTAGCCCGGGGAGAGACGGATACCGTAGAGAGGCCAGGAAGAGCCGGTTGGTTGGGCGAGGGTGCAGACTGTCCATGCTCGGTCACCGTAGTTCTCTGAGAGGTGCTTGGCCACTTCCGTTTCCAGTCCGTACTGCAACGCATCGAGTGAGGTTAGCGTTAAGTTCACGATGAAAGACTCTCGACGACTCACGCGTTGAATCAAACCGATGAACATATTGCGAGACCAACCCTCACTCCCCACAAGCCTCAAACTCTCCGTAACACACCCACTCCTACACTTGTCCCCCAACCCAAACACCTCCACAGCCTTATCCACCGTCTCCTCCGCCATAGCCCTATACGTCGTCCATTTCCCGCCGGCAATCGTCAACAACCCACTCTCCGAAACATGTATCATATGATTCCTCACCAACCCCTCCGTCTTCTCCGCATTCGGGTTCCTCACTAACGGTCTCAACCCACTCCACGCACTCAAGACATCTCCACGACGGACTTTAATATCAGGGGAGAGGTAATGTCTGATCTCCTCTAACACCCAACGGATTTCTTCTTCGGGGGCTTTGGGGTCTCGTTCGACAGTGGCGGGGGTGTCGGTGGTGCCTGCGATGGTGTTGCCTTGCCAGGGGAGGAAGAAGATGACGCGGCCGTCAGAAGTGGCGGGGTCGAGGAGACCCATGGTACGAGGGGAGTAGTAGTTTGGGAGCGTGATGTGGATGCCGGAGGACGGTTGGACGATGGGTTCGTGGTTCGGGTTGTCCATTTTCAACAGAGAGTCGGAGAAGGGACCCGTTGCGTTGATAATACCCTACGCTACTGTTAGCACGAATAAAGTAGTATGAACCCGCTGCTGACCTTTGCGCGGACGTTGAATTCTTCGCCGGTGAGGTTGTCCTTTACGCGTGCGCCGTACAGTTTGCCGTTATCCGAGCCCTTGTGCAGTTCCGTGACCTCGACGTGGTTCGCGACGACGGCACCTTCCTGTACCGCCGTCATGATCAAAGCGATGTTCATCCGAGAGTCGTTGTGTTGTCCTACGTAGAGAATTAGGACGCATAAGAACGTCACGCAAAAGAGTGCCCACCATCATAGTAAACGAGAGCGCCGACGAGGCCATCGGCCTTGAGCATGGGAAACGTCTCGAGGGCCTTTCCCCTGCTCATGAGATAGCTGGACTCCATATTCTCCTTGCCGGCCAAGACATCATACATCTTGCATCCGACCCAGTAGTACGGCACCTGCCAGTACCTATCGTAATGGGTTAAATTGCAAGTATGATGTAATGGACGAGAGAAGCACATACTTGTAGATGGGCAACATGATGGGAAGCATGGCGGAGAGGTAGGGAGCGGTCTGGAGGAAGATCTTGCGTTCGTGGAGGGCCTCGCGGACGAGCTTGTACTGCTCGTAGTCGAGTTCCATGACGGCCTTTTGGAGGTAGCGGACGCCTCCGTGGACGAGTTTTGTCGATTTCGAGGACGTACCTGCGGAAAAGGTCAACTCACAAAACGTCGGACAACGAAAAAAGCGCACCGGAGCTGAAATCATCGCGCTCGACGAGGGCGACCTTGAGGCCTCTGCTCGCGGCATCTACGGCGACACCGGCGCCGGTCGCGCCACCTCCGACGACGAGGAGGTCAAACTCTTCCGGGTCCTGGTCCTTTGCAGAGGCCCTGAGGGCATCGAGCATCTGCGCACGGGACGGGGGGGTCCATGGGGGAGGAGGGCGGCGGGTGACCTTGCTGGGCGGGGGGTAGGCGGGGCCGGAGTTGAGGAACCAGTAGCCACCTGCGGCGGAGAGGACGGTGGAGCCAGCGACGACGGCGAGGGTCCTGCGGCTGAAGAGGGCGCGACGCAGCATCCCGGGCGCACAGTCGCTGCTGTTAGCTAGGTGCAGGGTACGCTGCGGTGGGTGAGGAAGAGGGTGCCAGCAGAGTGAGCCCCGAATATATTCTTTGGAAGATCATTTGCGAGATCAGCCTCAATAATATTTGACTCGCACTAGTACTGGCCCTCGACGCTTTGCGATGAACTTGCCACTCGGCTCACTCGGGTCGCACTTTCGTGGGCTCGCCCGGCCCGCCTCATTCGTTCTCCCCGGTCCGTCCCTCGATCGATCACCCGCTTCGAAAATCTCCCTCCCTCCGCCGACACGCATCCCCGATCCTCTGACACCCTCCCTCTGACACTCGTCCGACACCATCCACTACTGCCCTCCGCCATGGCTCGCGCGTCGAGGAACAAGGCCATCCCGCGTCCAGTGTCCAAAAAAGACGCATCCATCAAACGGTGGAATACCGTCGACGATATCCCCCTCGACGACGAGGACCAGTGTGCGTTCCGCTTTCATCGTCACGCGAAAAATTAATACCAAGGCACGGGTGGTAGTCCATGCGTCTAGGGACAGGATCCTTCTGGACGGAGAGGACGTACATTCGGACGATGAGGGCGATGAGGAGGAGGTGTTTGCGCTCAAGGGTATGCCGGAGGATGATTCCGACAACGATTCCCAACACCAGCAACAACAGGGAGAAGACTCTGACGAAGACGACGAGGAACTGCAAGAGTTGAAAGCACTCGCCGAAGCCTCCAAAAAAGACACCAAAAAGAACTCCAAGAAAAAATCCAAGAAACATGCTGATCCCGGGTCAGACGAATCTGCACACTCCCAGTCCGAAGAAGAAGAAGAAGAAGAATCCTGGGGTCGCAAAAAGGGGGAATACTACGCCTCCAACGCAGACTTGATAGACTCGGAAGATGAAGAAGCGAACGAGATGGAAGAGCAAGAGGCTAAACGGCTCCAAGCTAAAGCTCGTGAAGCACTCACAGACGACGATTTTGGGTTAACAGACGACTTGGGCGCCGCAACCCAGAAACCCCCTGACGAGTATGTTTCCTTCCACGGTTCATCCTCAGAAACTCACTTTTCTGGTTAGCGATATATTGGTGGAGGAACCTACGCCTGCGCCTGTAACTCAACTCCCTCAAGACAAAGAATCCATCCTTCGCTATCTCGAGAAGACCAACCCAGAATCACTCGCGTTAGCACGTGACTGGGACGATACAGCCAAAGCTCTCGTCAAGTGTCAAGCAAAGATCGCAGAGTACGCGTGTTTTGTGTTTCTAGTTGTTTTTTTGGAATTTGACATGTTGATTCGTTCGCGCGTGCGTGTAGACTTGAAGCGGAGAGTCCGGACGTGCTCTCCCTGGGCATGATCCATCTCTACTACCGTACGTCCCCCCTCTCCTCTATCAACATTCATATGCTTAGATACCCCCTCCTCCCACCTCACCCATCCCAACACTCCCACCAACACCACCAACCCACACCAACCCTTTATTCTTTTCACCAACAGAAACCCTCCTAACATACACAACAACCCTCAGCTTCTATCTCCACCTCCGTTCTCTCCCCCACTACACCTCCAACCCCGAGAAACTCCGTACTCATCCGGTCATGAAGAGGTTGTTGATGTTGAAGCAGAGTGTGGTGACTGTGGAGGGTGTTGTGGATCCGTTGGGGGAGGATGGGTGGGATGAGAGTGATGATGATGAGAGTGATTTGAGCGATGATGGGTTGAGTGAGGATGGGGAGAGTGGGGAGGGGTTGAGTGAGGATGAGGATATGTTACGGTTATGGCAGATGGAGAAGGAGCTCCAGAACGAGGAGCTTCAGTCCGACCACAACAAGAAGAAAGGTAAAGGGAAGAAAGAGAAGAAAGGAAAGAAAGAGAGAGGAATGGACCCAGACGAACTCAAAGCTCTCCTATCCGATGCCGATTTGCTTATCAACGACTTGGAGTCGCTTAAACCCTCCACGAAGAGCAAAAAGTCGAAGAAGGCGAAGGGTAGTGAGGGTGGAAAGGAGGAAGAAGAGGAGGAGGAAGAGAGACCCAAGAAGAAACGCAAGACGAAACCAGACGCCTCACTCCCCGTCTTCGACCTCGAAGAACCCTCCTTCCCCTCCTCTTCCTCCTCCCGTACCAAACCCAAACCCACCTCCTCCCACTCCCACTCATCACACGACGCAGACCCCTACGGCGACCCCCACACCCTACACCCCACCGACATCCTCGACAAAACCACCCGAACCAAATCCCTCCGTTTCCACACCTCCAAAATCGAAAGTACGATCGGACGAAGGGAGAGAGCTAGAAAAGGGGTAAGTGGAGGTGATGATGATATTCCGTGGAAGGAGAGGAAGAGGGAGAGGGAGGAGAGGGTTAGGAGGGAGGTTGAGAAGGCTAGGAAACGTGAGTTGGCTCAGAGGGGTGATGTGGAGTTGGATGAGGTTGATCCGGAGGAGGAACGGAATGGGGGTGTGGGTGGGAAGCGCAAGAGGGGTGAGGAGGGGGTTAGGGATAGGAACGAGGGGGATGAGGTAGATGGGTATTACGACTTGGTGAAGCGGAAGGGTAAGGAGAAGAAGGAGAAGAAGAAAGCAGAACACGACGCCGAGAAGGCTGCCATTCGGTTCGTCCCCCTCCCTCCCCTTCCCCAAATCTCACTAACGCATCCTCCCTCTCCCCACAGCGCCGCCCTAACAATCCCCGAAACCACCAGCGGCCCGCGCTCCCTCACCAGCACCATCCTCAGCAACAAAGGTCTCACCCCCAAACGTCCCAAATCCGTACGAAACCCCCGGGTCAAGAAACGTCAGAAATACGAAAAGGCGAAGAAGAAGGTGAGCTCCCAGAAGGCGGTTTATAAGGGTGGGTTGGCGGAGATGAAGGGGAGGTATGAGGGTGAGAAGACGGGCATTTCGACGGTGGTCAAGAGTGTAAAGCTTTGAGATGTGCTTTTTGCTTCGTTTTTTGTATGCATCTTTGGACCATCATCTATGGGTCAAACCCACGTCGTGAAATGCATTGATCATACCTCTACATGCGGGACTTACAAAGCAAACGAGTAACGACAGCAACTACAGAGAATTGGAAGGTGTCAGAAATGCGAATATCTAATGAATGGTGAGAAGACGGGTATCTCGACGGTCCTCAAGAGTGTTGAGCTCTGAGCTGTGGTTTCTTCGATCCCAAGGTTTCTTTGAGTGGCCGTTGGAGTATCTTTTTGCCTCTTTGCTTTGTACGCATCTTTGAACCATGGATGCATGCATATAGGGTCGTCCTCAACTGGAACGCATGCGCATTGATCATACTTCTACATACGGGCCTTACAAAACGAACGAGTGGAGACAGCGACGACAGAGGGTGCATTGACAAGCTAGGAATGCGGGTATACGGAGAATGGAGGAGAGGGGAAATCGCTATAAAGATATATAGTTATAGCTAGCCTAGTATTGTCTACGGAAACAGTGACCACGACTCGAGAACACGAACGAACGAAAGAAAGTCCATCACCAGAACCAGAGAACCGGAGGAAAGACAGTGACACGGATTCAGAAAACAACCAACCATTCGAGACGACCCATGATTTTTTCTCTCGTACATACATCATCAGAAATACAACACCAATTCCAGAACCAGAATGAACCAGGGAGAGTGTCACACTCACACCTCCAGCGGGGAGACCGAAAGGACAAGTCACAGAAACTCAGAGAGGGGATCCAACGAGGGTAATAAAATGACTGAAAAAATAAAGAGGAGAACAGGGGAGACTAATAATGCCCGTTACCCCCATATACAGGCATGATGGGTGACTCAACACCCAGCATTCCGAAATGTTCTGGGGCGGATTGCTGAGGAGCCGAATACTGCTGACTCGGAACAACAGGCACCCCCTGCTGTTGGTGCTGCTGCTGTTGTGGTTGCTGTGGGTCAGACATCGTCGGCGGACGTTGATGAGACGGAACCGGGTGAGGATGGGAGACGACGCCATGACTGAACTCGGGGGCAGGTTTTGGTATGACCGAAGCCATATGGGTGAAATCGGATTCGCCGTTTCGCGCCGCATCGTAAACGCGTTGGATATCCCGAGCTCTTTCTGCCATCTCCTCATAGGAATGGCTATACTGCTTCAGGGCTTCGATGCAATTCTCTACTTCCGGCCGACCGAGCTTCGCGAGGAACGTCCCCGCTTGGATACAGCTGACGTGCATCACGGCGGAATCCAGTCGCTTGGAAAGGGAGGAGAGCAAGGGTTAGCCCGAGTTAATGGACGAATAGGGGACAAGGGCAGATAGATACCATGTAGCCATTGGTTGTGAGCACTCCAGCCTGATTTTTTACGATCCGTTTAGTCTACTGGGCCGTCATCGAAGATTGGAGAGGCACTCACAAGGGCAGCTATGCGACTGGCTGAATGAAGCGTGTCATCGAACAGCTTCTTCTTTGTCTGTTCTATTTTCTGCATCATCACCGCGGTCTGCTCCGGCGACGAGTGTGCCTTGAACAACTCATGCTCCTCAGTTATCCCAAAATCGTCGACGGCGAAGAACAATATGATGTTCTGGATGTTGTATGTCGCGTCGCTGGCACCTGCAGACACAAATATGCTCAGGTAGGAGATAAAGGCAAGATAGACTACACGCACATGCCGTAACGCAACTGATGAAATCCCAATTCACGGGAAAGTTGGGGGGAACCCCAACTTGTGAATAGAACTGGGTCTTCCATTCACTCAATTGCTCCATGCTGCCCCAAATCGTCTGCAAGGGGATACCGTCGGTCTCTGTAGACGGTTTCCATAACTGCCTGGACATTTGTCGCGATATCCGCGCAAGTGCATGGGCGGCACGGTAATATCCCTGTTTCATGTCAACACCCAAGGAAAGAGGGAAGGGTGGGTGACCTACCAGAAACTGTAGTTCTTCGAGTTAGTACTTCGTTCCGAACGATACGTATACGGAGCTTACCTGGAGCTGTTCTCGAGGTGAGACTTGGGAGTTATCACCTCGGAAATTGTCCGCGGATGCTGATACTGCCTTTTCAGCAGTGTAGAAGTCGATGTCATAGTCATCATCGTCTCTGCGGATGGTTAGATTCGATATAGACCGGAACATGGCTCACACGTACAAGATGGGTTTCCGTCTGTAGTAGATACTGCGATACGCATCCGCGAGACAAGCCATCCACCATGCAAAGACCATCGTACCTTGAACGTCGTAATCTTCGATGCTCGTGGTGACGGATTTGCGGTTGATCTATTGCTCACCATTCAGACATGCTGGGATTCAGTGGGAACAGTGAGAGGAACATACGCCGAGAGACATCAGTAACCTTATTGCCGAAGTTAGCCAAAACCCATGATAACCTAAACCATATCAGCTGCTGCAACCCATGGACGTAGAGCGGCTCGGCGAACTTACCTTGAGGTTCATCTGGGTCCTCTACGGAAGCAGATTACATTGTCAGCACCAGAACCATGTCCATCCCCGTGTCAATTCGGCGAGTTATGAACTTACGACTCTGTAGGGGTTCTATCAGAAGTGCAGTGACAACATGGTCCGCAGTAGGCACTCTGTGAACCTTTAGGTCTTCTGCCAAATCCCGAGTCCGGTCTATGAGCGTTTTTGCCAGCAGACTCTGTCCATTATTGCGCGCTCGGTCGGCCATGAGCAGAGGATGTTCAGAAAATTTGGCACCCCAGCTGATAACCGTGGCAGCCAATCTGAACGGCTATGTGAGCATGTCATTTACCGAATATCATTGTTACCTGTCACTTACGCATTGTCTATCTGTCCGCTGTCATGCAAGGCCGAATGCAGAGATTTCGGACTGTTTTGGTTGCTGTTGCTATATGCAGCGGTTTGCGGTGAATGACTCCGTCGCATCCTCAACTCAATCGTCGGCGTAGTCGGTGGCGGTGTCTGCGACCGAATACTGGTGTGAAACCGCGCACGGAATTGGATTGGGTTGAGTAGAGGAAGCCGGAGGTGGACAATTTGGAAGAAGACCTCCACAAGGTCGAAGGCAAAGCTACGAATTGGGCAAGACACGTTGACATCTTGGCTAAACGTCGCGAGGATCAAGTACGTACTCATTCCTGAAACTCTCGAGTTCTAGTTGATGAGCCAAATCACCCCATTCGGCGTACGGGGTGGGCCCGGAGGAGCCGTTTCTAGGTTGGAGGTAAGTGACCGATAGGCAATCTAGTGTACCGAATATCTCTTTGAACTACTGAGACGAACCTCGATTCTGGGGGCGAGAAGAGATAAGCCAATAGTTCTTTTGTGGTAGTTTGTGATGTGATGCGCGTCGGAATTGAAGTGGGCCCCTGCGAAGTAGATGCTTGGGCAGCAGGTGGCGGCGGCGTTGAGAGTGGATATGGAGAAGGTCGGGGAGTGCTCTCCCTAAGTAACAGTAGCATGAATACGCGCAATTTGGAATTATTCTAGTCATGGCTTACGTTCGAATCGGTCCGATGGAGGGAGGCTGATGACTGCAGCCCATTTGAGATGTATCAAGGCGGCTTTGCTCACGGGGACTCACCTCGGGGCTGTCGCGCTCTGCGTGCGGGCACGCTTCTGCGCAGCATTCCGCTTTCTCTCTGTGGTTGCCTGCTGTATGAGGTGTCTGGGGGGACTTGTAAGCAGCGTTCACCAAAGAACACTGATTTACTAACGTGCAGGGACAATTCTTGGCCAAGCAGTGCTATGTACAAGCCATCAGGATGAAGACGCCCCGAATACTGAGACAGAGCGCACCTGACACTGAACGCGTAGGGTTAACGCGCAGGCGGGGGAACAGACAAATCAGACACCGTAAGACGGATATACGGTCCCATTCAGTAACACTCACCTTGTCTTGGCCAGGAATCACATTACACTTTACTTTCCGTGTTCTGCGGAGTGTTAGGTGCGTGGCGAACGCGGGCCCTGGCAATGACGCACCTGCAGGCATCGCAAGCTGTATTTTGCTTCCGAGGAGGAGGCAGGGTCTTTGCGAGCTCGTGTATGTGGTTCTGAGCCGAAGTAGTGAGGAAATTGTATCCTAGGGGGCGGTGACACGATCAGCACAAGAACGGGTGTCCGCGAGGGGGTGCGCACCTTGGGGGGCGGACCCTGAGCTGCCTGGCTGGTTTCCCGGGGCCGGCATTGGGAGTGTACGGAGGTGGTGGTTAAAGCGAGAGTTTGGGAGAACCCTCTGCGGGGCCAGCCGCGGTACGAACGAGCTTGAATATGTATGCAGCTGATGACGGCCGGCGGATGCGTAATCTCGGAACCGAGGCTGAGGGCGTCAGTCACCAGTCACGCCGGCGAATATTGCGATAGTTGCCGTAGTCACACCGTCACACTCTCATTTTCCACTCCCTGTCACGCACACACGTCACGTCGTGCACATCGTCTCTGTCGCCGTCGCCCACGTTCGCCACACACTCATCATGGTCAAGGTCGAGATTGTCGAAGAAAAGGACCCCCACTTCGAGGGCGGAAACTCCCCATACTCCTCAGCGTCCTCGTCGCGCACATCATCCTCCGTCTCGCTCTCGTCAGTGGGCTCCGAACTCGACGGCGAGGAGTCGTTCTACGAGCGGCTGGCCGCCCTCGTCGACATTGTGCCCCCCACCACACGCCAGAAGATCTCGTCGCGTGTATCGAAAACGGCTGGGTTCCTGAAATCCAGCGGAAAGCTCGTTGGCAATCTCGTCTGGATTGTAACTACCAGCGCGCTTCTCGTCGGCCTCCCACTGGCTCTCAGCCTGGAGGACGAGGCTAAAATTGTGGCTCAGGAGAAAGAGCTGCTTGCGCAGCAGCAGGGTCAGCAACAGGTACGTGACAATTGACACGATCCCATATGTGCAGGGAGCGTGTGTCGAGTTTGGCTCTCATGCTCATCATCCCTTCTAATGCCTCTTTCAGTTGCTCGCCCCATCGATGTACCCACCATCCCCCAACCAGCAGCAGCAGAAGGGCGTCGTCCCACCTGGGTTCTGAGCACCCGCCCCATCCGATCACCCTGCCGTCATTCTACGTATGACATGCCAATCACCACTCTCCTATGTACCATACATCCTCGCAACTCCTGCCCTATTTTCCGTATATTAATACCATCTCGCTCTCAGTCTGGCATGCGGCTCCTATAGAACTGAATGTTCCCATCGAAATTCTCAATCCGCCGATTACGGCCGCCTTCACCCCTGAGGCCTGAGCTCCCAGGGGGATTGCACAGTTCAGCTCGAGGCGGTTTTGACAGCAGCACTCATTGCAAAGCGAATATACGATTGTGCACTGCACTTCTTGCGTTTAACTACCTCAATCATGACACAAATAGCCTCCAATCCGCTGTGACTGTTCGGTTTCACCGAGGTTTCTTCTCGGTCGATTGACGTCTCTCATTTCTCAGCGAATGGCCTTTACGATAGGTTATCTCAAGGTTCATATATTGAGAGCTATAATAGTGATGGAAAGTCACACATGACCCCACGCCTATGCAAGATCATACTGCAATGTGGGGGGAAGCATGCCAAGGTTTGACAGTCAGAATGAGTCGTTAAACTTTGTACGGTGCCGGCGGTACGGTACTCACCGAAGAATCTCGAGAAGGCGGCAGGACCACAGGACGAGCGTAGTTCTCCCTGTATAGTAAGGATTGGCATCAGCAAATCTCGGAAGAGAAGGAATGGATGAAGATGCTTGTAACTTACGCGTTGCGGTATTTCCTCAAGTAAGCGATCGCGTGGTCCTCAATCTCGGTCGGCTCGACACCAACCTTGTCCCAATCGCCGGGAACATCAGCGTCGTTGATAAACCTTCTCTCGACCATATCCGGGCTGAGGGCAGGCCACCAGACGTTTTGCGCTGCCTTGGCCAACGCCTTTGCGACGGCCTTGGGTACAACGGGGGCTTTCGAAGGAGGGTGGTATGTCATATGCGATACGAGGGTAAGCAGGTATTCGTGCGTCATCTCCGAAGGTCCAGGAAGGTTAAGATCTCCCAAAGAAGCGGGGATATCATTCAAGTTGGCAAGAGCTTGAGCGACGTCCATGACCTGAGCAATACATTAGCACCGACGGCCCAGGCAAATACGTACGGAAGGAACGGAAGAACATACATGCACAGGTCGAACCCGGGTTTGCATGTGGTTCAACTTCCACCAAATAGGCCACTCTGTGTGAATGAGGGATGGGTTGACATGAGAGTACTGGCGATTAGGGCGCAATTCGAGATTTACGTACTAGCGATGTTGTTCAAAAGACGATCTTCGCTTCCATACATAGCAGACGGTCTGACAATCGTTGCCGAGGGGTAAACTTCCTTGACAGCGGCCTCGCCTTGTGCCTTGGTCTTGTAGAACTCCGACGGCGAGTCCACTGAGGCGTTCAGGTGGGAAACATGAACGAATCGGGGCACACCGACTTCTGCTGCTACGCGTGCGATACGCGCAGCACCTGTAACGTTCACGGCGGCGTAATCAAAGTTCCTGGAAGGACCGAGTTAGTATGACTATTCGAAGCGGATATGGACGGACTTTGCCCTTGTTCTCCAACCCAAGGACGATAACAATGAGCAAGTCGGGAGCCTCTTGGGTACCCATAGCGACTGTCACAGTCTCCCCAGAATTCGACTTACTTTGTCTCGTAATCACGACCGACGAGATTGTAAACGATATCAGAATGCCTAAGGCACTCCGCGATTTGGTCTTCTCTCCGGAGGTCCCATTCCTTTTCAAAGGGGGTAATTTTAAGTGAGTTATGACCTAATTGGGGTCAATTGACACATACCATTGAGACGATTTGGCCCAAGTCGCCAGTGACTTTGAGGTGTCGTTTGGTGTCCTCATCGCGGTAAGGAATGATAACCTGCGTGCCAGCCTTTGCTGGGTAGACCAATCCCTCACGCGTCAAGCAATCGGACGAGACCGGAAATCCCGATGGTCCAACTCACCCAGCTTTGCTACGAGGTATCGACCAAGGAACCCAGTGCAGCCAAAGACAGTGGCAACATGGCCAGTCACCGCACTCCTCCCAGGAGGTCCTTGACGGATAACGGGTTTGGCTGTCGACCCAGTACGAACGGTGACGAGGTCAGTGAGAGTGCGCTATTTATCACCGACCACAAGTTTGTCAGAGAATCATTCAGCACACGATGATATGAAAATATACCTTCTGAGAAGCTACTGCACGGGGGAGACGTGCAGCATGAGATGCAGTGGCCAACATGGCTAGGCGTCGGCCAGGACGATGAGGAAAGGCAAAGTACGGTATGTCGGGCGCTGTGCGCGATGAACTCAACGAGGATGATTTAGACGCCAGTCGGCTAAGCGATCGTGGGCCCTATGGCTTTTTCGGGATTTGCACTTTCCCTCTACTGAACGTTCACAGTTTCTGACAGCGGACGTCCAAATACATGCATCCCTAGCTTTCGCTTACATCCTACAACTTCCTTACGATGGCTCAGGGTGCGACCAAAGGCTTGCAGAAGAAAACTTCGTCAAGTCGCCATGCAGCGAAAGCAGCTTCCCAGCCCAAGAAGGGCAAACGATACATTGCACCAAAGAAGACGGCTGCAGTGAAAAGTGCTGCTTTGCACAAGGTATTTTACACTGCCCTTTCCTTTTTGCAAATCCAAAAGCAGCATCACTCAACTGAACCAACCCAATCCCGCGCAGGAGTTGAGTGCAAAGATCAATAGAAGCATCGAGCAGCAGGTCGCTACGGCTGCTTCGTCAGGTAAATTAACGATCATGAAGAATGTGGCCCTTGAGGGGTAAGTTCCTCTCTCGTCATCGCACTTCTCATGATATGTTTCCTAACCTCGATACAACCAACAGGACCGCAGAGAAGGACAAGGGAAAGGGTAAAGCTGCGAAAAAGACCTGAACCCTACGATCTCCGATACGCCTCGCGACCACCCGTGGTGAATTTGTACGTTACGCAAGCCCAAAAAGAAATCGGGCATGCAACTCGCTAACAGTGATTTCTACACAGGTCGCTGAAATCCCCGGGGCCCTTCACATGTACGAAGCACCTTGTTGCATCGCGATATCCGCCCGGCTCTCGTCAGTCACAGTGACGTACGGAATGCATGAATGGAGCATCGAGATATCACGTCGAGAGAAGAAACGCGGGAGGGGGGAATGCTACATGTATTCACTTGCATAGCTGGATACAAGATATGGGAGGGGGGCGGGAAGAAAACGGTCGTCAAAGGTCGTTACAGATGCAGCGTAACATGCTAAGTATATAACGGTGAAGAAAAACGTTTGCAACAAGGAAAAACATGAAGAAAAAGGCAAGTTATAAACGAAGGGGTTGAAAACCTCATGTTACTAGAAATAGCGGTCGAAATCGAACAACGAGAATACTTTAGAACAGGATTGACATGAAATTTTTTGGGCAAGAGACAACGGCACTAAAACGAGCTATAACGGGGAGGGTGTCAATATGAATACAGTGGGGAAGACAAGTTGCATGTGTTGAGTGAGCGAGTGAGAGTGATTGCGGACGGGACTAAATATGCGGGGATTGAGAGTGATTGCATGATGATGAGGTTGTCCGTGAGATTGCAGGAGGTTGAGAGAGGAACGAGAACAAGAATCCCGAGACAAGAAGGGGAAGAAGAAAAAGTCAATGAGGGCGACACGCATAAGAGTAAAAAGGGTGCGCGGCTTTTTGAGGATGAAGAACAAAAGCCTAGAAGTGCATACGGAAAAAGAGAACCGACCTATCAGCTTAGAGACTAATGCATACGACAATAATGCGGACCAAAAAGACAACCCAGTCCTACCTCATCCACGAATACGCATAACACCTCCACCAACGTTTACCATGGCACGCCACCGATTTAGCGGTAGTCAAGAGACTGAGAGACATTTTGTTGCGAATCCTTGAAGAGGTTCTCCTTCATCTGTTCGAGGGCCTCGCGTTGGGCAGGGGAAAGTCGATCTCCTTGCGCGTTCACATATGCCATGATTTTATCAAGAGCGACGCCAGCTTCGTCAGCACTAGGGGCGGGAGGAGGAGCAGAATAGGTGTCATGACGGGGAACGGTGCACGTGAACAGAGGCGTCCTGTCGAAGGACGGATTCATGTGTCGGGCCTCGTGAAGGGGAGGCAGACCTAGCGAAGAGGAAGTAATCGGCGGCTCATTGGGCATACCCATGGTAGTACGCAAGTTTGTGCAGTCAGCGACGGGTGCAGGAGCGTCCCACAGAGGCGACTGCAAAGCGCCTTCCGCCGAAGTCTGAGCGGTGTTTCGCTGCTGTTCTTCGTTGATAACCGGACGATAAGAGCTTCCAGAGGGAAGGGTGTCGGTGTCATCCTTCGGGTTCACAGAGTAATTCTGCCCGCCAGGAGCGATCTCCTTGCGAGCATCGTCAACTAAATCAAAGCCAATACCACCCCCATATCGTTGGTATGTGTAGGGTTGATTGTTATCGACCCAGATGCCTTTGCGAATGTTGTAGCGATGCTTGAAGTTCTCAACCCAACCAGAGCTGGCTTTGAATTTCGCCTTTTCTGCGTCGGAGATGTACGGCAGCTCTTTCATTACCTCCAACGCCTTGTTGCGGATCATGGCGTCGGTGAATATGACTTTACGAGCATTGCATTCTCTCAGCCACGGCTCGAGGGCTTCGTCGAGCGCGGGAAACTTAGTAGGACGGAGGGTCCTACGAGATGTTAACTCAAAGCAAGAAGACCGCGCGATTCCTAAACGCCTACCTAGTGAAGCGGCAGAGCAACAACGTCTGCTCCTCGGTGACCTTCGACCACTTGTCTTTGTTCTTGAGGATCTTGCTGATGGTGCTGCGCTCGACCTGGAATACCTTTGCGATGTCTTCCTGCTTCATATGCTTGTTGGCCTCGGCGTACTCGCAGATCCGTTTGCGGTCCATATTGAAGAGACGCTGCTTCTTGTGCTTGCGCACGCCGGCGACTGTCCGGACGGCGCCAGTCTCTGGCGGACGAGACTTGGGCGTGGACATGGAGGACGAGACAGTATGAACGGAGGTGACACTGGTGGCAGGCGAAGCAGAGCGCTGATACGAGCTGGGCGTTGAATCATTGCTTACGGAGGAGGCAGAGCAGCTGTCGGATGCCGAGCGGGAATGCGTAGGGTAGAACGTGTACGGCGAGTAGTTGTTCGGCGGAGTGGCGCTATGCAAAGCGATAGGCTCGCGCGATGGGTGATCGTCCCGCAATCCTTCCGCCCGCATTGCTGCAGAGAGCTCGGACGAGGCGAGACACTGGGACGAGCGGGTGTACTCGTCTGCGGCGAGTGGCGGGCGCAGCATATAAGACGGCTCGCGATCCTAGGAAATCGAGGTCAAAGACAAAGCGAGGGGGCGAGAACAAAGCAAAGGACTTACGTTGGAGGTAGCGTACGATGGGCCGCCGCTGGGATCGGGCGAATCGTCCTGGAGGTGTCTTGCGGACGTGTGGGCACTGGGCGGGAGTCTGTCCTGTGGATAGCGGTGGGAGTCGGTGGGGAAGGAGTGGAGAGTATTCGAGTCGGAGGAGTGGCGGTAGTGGGAGGGAGGCCACTGGTCTGAGGACAAGCCGCGGCTCATCGTGGTGGGATAGTACGAGTCGAGGGAGGAGTTGCGGGAGTGGGAGTACGGGGGCTGCCAGGACATTTGGTGGTGGAAATGGGAGCGAGAGAGGTCTGCAATGCGCTCTTGTCCGGGGCGAGGCAGGTGATACACGAGGCCGGCGTAGTGGGTCGTGTCCATTATCTGTCCGCTTATATGAATGCCACGCTGCTAGGAAACGGTGCTGGGGTAAGTCTTGCACTGTAAGCTCGAAGACCAGAGGCAGCCGGCGCCGCGACGAGGACCTGCGGGGGTGAGCAAGTGCAGTGCAGCCAGGGCCCCGTCGTGGCTCTCTTAAATTTCCTCAGCTCGTCGTCGCAGCAAGAGAGATTACGAACAGCCCAGAAGCGGCATGTGTCCAGGCTCCCTTTCCTCGGCCCAACCCGTCCATTCAGATTTCGTCTCAATCTCATCGGCGATGTTGCACTGACTCGTATGCAAAGTCTCTGTCTACTCGTACACTATGTCCACGTATAAGTGGTGTGCCCACAAGGGAAGGTCGGTTTCTGGCGAGCGGGTGCATAATTACTAGCTCGACGCATCTCTGATCGAAGCAGCTCGAAGCAGGCCTAAGCAGCCGCATATGTTTCTCGCCATGCCCCGCCATCAGTCCAGGCGCGCCCGATAGTCTTCCAACAGTGGGCCACACGGAGACACACATCCAATCAACGGCCGTGCTAAAGTCCTCCCTCGGTTGCTTTCCTCCTCCTCTCCTCTCCTCCGACCGGTTATCTCCTCCCCGTATGCCCTCCTGGGAAGCTCTTGTATTCACCTCCCGAGCTTCTCTCCACCCTTCTTACTCGCTCTCGTCCAACGGGACATGCCCCTTCCCACATGGGACAGCGATGCCTTCCTCGCTTGCATGGGCTTGGATATTCGGAAAACCGGATCCCACGGCCTCGGCAAGTCTCTATTGTGTGTCAACGAGCTGGGAGACTCCTGTTCTCCACGGGGATCGAACCGTGCTGCCACCATTTCGCAACCCCAGACCAGGGCTCGTTTGGGGCGTCGACGTCAGCTCCAATGCCTGTACCACTTCGGACCGCATTCCAACATTGTCCTACGCCAGACGGCGCAGCGACAAATGTTTCTTGCTGTCGCTGCGAAACACGTCCGTCTTGACCTCGAATGCACGATCTGTTCAGCACCTGTCCGTATAGCTCGAGCCGCCAAGCATCCGGAACCTCTCCTGCGCCAACTCGTCAATCGAAGCACGTAAACGGACCGCTGCATTCGCAGATCGACGGAGCAACCACTTACCGCGTACAGCAGAGTATCAGAAACCTCATGCAAACCTCCTGCCCTCGAATACAACGATAAAGAGCCACGATGACGCGTAAAATAAAAAAATGGCCTTCTGATTTGTCTTAGTTCCCGAATACACATGATCGTTAGGCTTCGTCCAGAAGGCAAGTAGAAACGTGGGGAACCACTCCCAACGATTTATGCTATCGTCGGAGCTCGTGACTGAGGCATGCTAGAAGCCAGAAGCAAGCAAAGCACAGCGCTGTGTCAGCTAAGCCAGAATGCAATCGAGCAAGGGGTACATACGAAACATATAGCCCTTTCATCAGAGCGGTCCTCGGGGGCAATATCGGAGAGCACTCCATTTCCACCAGGTTTCAGGGGAAAAAATGCAGAGTGCGAACAACGAGGCAAACCTAATGGCATTTAGTCCCTTTCAAACGGTCACCTGTCAGCATAATTGACGGGCAAGAGAACTGCAGGCCCGGGAAACAAAGAGGCAGTTCAAAGGGAATTTGATTCTACAGTACTGATGCCATCCGAATAAAAATAATGAGAAGGAGGGAATACAGCGGGAGGGAGAGAACCAATCGATACATACCATAATTACACATAGCAAACACACACACAAGTGGAGTCCTGGCAAAGCAAAGGAGAGAGACAAACGACATAACAACGCAACGGAGGAGTAAGGGAAAGTGAGAAACAAACTCAATTCACCGACATCATCTTCCACCGCCGACCCCTATCGTGGGCCGCATATACGAGCCGTTAGTCGCCATTGGTCCGTACGGCGATGTCGCAGACATTGGCAGGGCTCCGGCCATTGCGGGTGTCTGCATAGCACTCATGCCCATCGTGACATTGTGGCCTTGATTAGGGCCTGGAGTTTGGTTGTGAGTGTCGCGAGACGTCCCTCGATCTTCCCGCTCCGCGATAGTGGCTGCACTCCCCCTGACTGCGGACTCTGCAATTCCATTTGATACCGTGAATGTTTGGCCGAGTCCGTACAGTTTGCCGTTGTATTCTGCGTCATCGATCTTGTCGTTGAAGTATAATTCGCGCATCTTGAAGAAGGTCGTGGCAGTCAGCAAGGAGTCAGAGCCTGCCTGGTGAATGTTCCCTTCTCGCATCACCTGCGGGCCGAAGAGAGGTTAGTAACACGGTATAAGGTGAGGTCTAGACTAACGTACACCTAGGTCATCTGCAACATCTTGGAGGCCGCCCTTGAGGACTTTGCACGCCCGCATCATGTACTTGATATCATATATAGTCGGAAACCATAGTCGTAATCGCTCGAAGAATGCTTCCTCGGTTGTTGGTAATGATTCAGCGGTGAGAAGCTTGACAAAGTACCCAAAGTCGTAGCCACTGTAAAACAGCCGAACGTTAGGATGTTGCATACTCGGATAACGAAAGCAATGCAGCAAGCATAGCCTTCATGGTTATAGAGTTTACTTCATATATCAAGGGTTACGCCTTCAGCGCATCACCCGCCGGGATCGAGACAAGACAATGGACGACATCACTCACCTATGGAATGATATCCATTTTGTATCGTTCAAAAGCACCAACCCAGATGTAATCATCAGCTCCGCAAAGTCGTTGGGCTCTATGCCCATCTCTTCGTGCCGCTGAAGATCTATCCCTGACTTCTGTAACAGCTCGATAGAGTCCGGCGCATACATATCCTCACTGCATCAGGTGACGTGAGCTCTATGCGACCATACAGCTAGGAAACGCAATGCAAATACGTACCTCAAGCTGAAATGGAAGTTGAATTGCCATGTCGAAACATTCTGCGGGGTATTCCCATCCTCGTCCGCGAGCGTGAGGCCAACTTGTATGATCTTGAGCAAGTCGACATTACACCGCATCGTCTGGTAGTGATAGTCGGACGAGGTCTTGAATGAACCTATGGGACGAGCGACGACACCAGGGAATTCGGTATCCTGAAGAACGCATGTAAGTCAAGCCAGCCATGGAAGTGTACGAGCGTGAACCGGGACCATTGCGACATAAGGGTATTTCTCAATCAACTCGCGAATGTTTCGCATCTCCTGCTCGAGGTTCGGTGCCCATACTTCGCGTATTCGAGACATTGCAGTTCTATCTTGGTCGAAATCCAGAAGACGGATGAAGTGCGAGACAAAGTCAAGTCAGCGAGAACAGTCGGTGGCGAGTTACCCAAGACCTGGGCTGGGAAGCGTAAGCGGAGACCGGTGCTTACGTCATCACGATCGTGTTCAATCGATTCATTTGGGGTCGTGAACTGATGAACCTTGTTTTCTTTCTACTCAACGTCTACTTTTCTTAGTCCTTTCATGTTAACCTCACTCTAAGTCTCTCAAGAAACCACCGCCAGTATATCACACTGGAATGCATAACAGATGAATTTTCGTCACAATATCCAACATCGGGACGTCTACCAGCAGGCCATTAATGCAATTTAACGGCTTTTGTTGTTATTGGTCTCGCCGATGCGATTCCGCAGACCATCCTGACCAGGCACATTGCTCATACAAGTCATCATCTCCCTACATATCTCCGACACTTCGCCAATTCGATGAATCCTGACCTTGAGGCTCAAGACCCTGACCTGTACTTGGGTCTAACGCCGGTCTAAAATACGAGGACGCTCGTGGTTCCTAGTTCCCGCGAAGAGATGAGTTATGTAAAAAGTGCACCAAACGGATCTGTCAACTTTGTTTCTACGATACATAGCGCAAAACCAGCGCACCATCTTGACATATTCACCAGGACAACGGCGCAAGTTTGTTGTGCCCGTGCAATGTGTGAGTACACAGTGGTACACATCTTGACCTGTCCGGTTTTTGATTAGTGTCAATGAATCGAAGCTCTAGGAGACTAGCGTTGCCACGAGCGAACGTCCCGCCTGGCAGCCCTGCGTCATTGTCAATTCGCTTTCGCAGTCATCCATCGCAATAGTACCGCCGCTGTCCTGCGCAAATGGTGCGCAGGTACAGCGTAAGAACGACGGTTCTATTTGCGACGATGAGCATGCGCCAGCGAGTATCCGACGACGTAGGGAATGCAGCACGGGGCATCCGCAATGTGGCGGATACTCAAGAGAGGAGGGTTACCACTCTACATTGGCCTCTACTTTCGCCGGGATAGGTGGATGAAGCTTGTGTAGCCGACACCAAGGCACAAGAGGTCGTATGTCTCTGAACAATTCACTTCGTCGAGACTGCGTACTTATACATGTCTGACAACCCCCCTCCCTGAATCTGAAGGTATTCACACTCGCTCGAATATTCTGTTCTCGGATTTCAGGGGGTCGTAGTAAACGCTCTACACCAGTGGCCCAATGAGTCGCCGATGTATTTCAGTCCCCCGCGCCCTATGTGAGTAACTATACCCGCATTGTCATCTCAGGGAACCCATACAAAAGCAAAACTTCCATCCCTTATAGTGTTCAGGGTGCATTTACTCGTGACACGATGATAACATGCGTCCCTGTAGCCCGTCGATGCCTAGAGGACCATGGTGCTGGCGTTTCGTGCAGTCTCTCAAAAAAAATCCTCCGTGCATCGATATGCGTCATCAGGGATACCAGGACACGGACCAGTGGCTACTCGTCCTAACTCGAGATGTAGGAGTACTACCCTCGTGTTCAGGGCTCTCTATTCGGTTGTGAGATAGGGACTGCCTGGTGCGGCGTTGTAGCTTTGCCATTGAGCATGCACCAACGGTCGTATTGCCGGCTAGCTCTCTATGAAACCTGTCTTGTTGCCTTAATACTGCACCCGATCGCTCCTGGGTGCGATTCATCTCTCCGAATATTGTATTGTAATGAACAAACACTCTAACGGCGACATATAGTTGATACATCCATTGTGCATAATACAAGCATTAGGTTCCATTGCGTCGGTCTTAACGCTGCGGGTTCATGATATCCGATGATCTACTACTCCTCGAGGAGGTCTGGACCCTACCCCAGCCTACGCCTCCCGACAACACTGTATCCTCCTGCCGTCCCTGTCGCTCAAGACGCCGTCTGGAATACAGCCATCAGGGAGCAAATTCAACCTATCCACAGCCCGTCATCGATAAGCCAGATAATACCACCGATACAGGGAAATCAACGCACATAATTGCTAGGGAATATCCCCTTCTTCCCTTTGGAATCAATCCCTGTCGTTGGATAGATACAATGTTAGACGCATGAAGAGGTAGCGAGAAAATAAACCCACCCTCCCACCAGCCATCGGCGTAGTTCTGGCCCCCGGAAGGACCGCCAGTCAACTCGATGAGTTCCCCCTCTTTTATGGACAACTCGTCGGATCCTTGTGCCCGGTAGTCATAAAGTCCGCGAACTGCAAGTGAAATGAAGTCCAGACATATAAAAACGTCATCGTTGACATTGTCCGGAGATTCCATCAATATGGACATCCTGACTTTCACGATCGATGCAGAAGTACTGACCGTATTTACCAGACCCTTGGGTGGCGGAAGCTCCATGAGCTGGAACGTTGGCCTCGTGCACGTGGGACTCGTGATCGTCAATGAGTTCGACATACGATGCGGGGACGAGGCCTTTGCCTTTCATCTTACTCTCCACTTTGACCCATCCCGATCCATCGTCTTCTTCAAGAACTTGCACCGTCTCACCCTCTATGATGGATGTCAATGGGGGAAGACAGTTCGAATGCTCATGTCACATACCGGAGACGGTGAGTTCGAATGGTGATGTTGCGGTGAAGTCAAAGAGGACCCTCGCGCTTGGAGTTGCCTCTTCGACGGCGTGCAGAGACGACTCATTGATGCTGGCGGCATACGATGACGGCGCTGTAGAAGCTAGGGTAGAATGAGAGGAAGCTATGGGAATATAGATGAGTATACGGCAATGCTTGACATGCAGTCAAACACCTACCAACGGAGCTGCTCCTAGATACCGGTGCGGAGGTATGGGATATGGAACCAGAAGATGCATGGCCTTTAGCGCCGGCATTGCGGGAGCCAGGACAGTCAGCAGCCACCTAGCATATACCTCGTTCAGCTCACTTCTGATCACACTTGAGAAGCCAAGCATAACACTCGCCTTCATTTCACATTTGGTATGCACTGCAATGCCACAGGCTTTGCACTTCTTGCCCTGCTTGCTTAGGCCCCATATTGTCGACTGCGTGTTCCGAAGAACAGTGGAGCGCGTCAGAATTGTTGCTTTACGACAAACGGTTAGCAAACTGTACCCACCTGGCAGTACGCGCACTGGGTTGGTATTGAGAAGGTTGAGCTGTGGAAAGCATGAAGGTTTTGAGAACCTTCGTCACCTAAGAAGTTACGAGGTGAGTACCCGCTGACGTCTAGACTGTACACATGCATACCATCTAGAGCATCAGATATCACCTCTACTTCTGCCCTCAGCGCGTCCTCTGTACTCTCATACGCTGCCAGTTGATGTTGTGCGTCAAGATAGAGCTGTCCGGTGTTTTTAGTGAAATCTGAACAAGTCACGCGTCCACTGAATGCCATAAAGTGTTATACTCACGTCAGTGACTTCTTCCACATTTCCAAGTTTGCTGTCATTTCCATACGCGGTGATCAATCTTGCAAGTTGTTCCACTTCCTTCCCTGCAGGAGAATTACAGACATGATTTATTATCTCTGAACTCTACCTCGACCACTTACGTTTGGCGTCTACCATTGGATGCAGTTCCAACAGTTTCTGCTTGCACCGAGTAAGACGGTTCTGCAGGTACACCTTTGGTGCAGGGTCAACGCTCATAGAGCCCTGGATGCCACCAACTCGTCATCAGAACCGCTATTATCTCCACCATACCAAGAGGCCGGGTGACTTACGTTGTCATAATGGATGGAGCAAGGCTCAAAATCCCAGTCTGGGGGTGCTTTGAAAGGCCGGATGTTGTGGTCTATGAATATATCCTGATCATGGGCAGGATCAATAGATTTGAAGGCCTCTTCTGTAGCAATGACGCGAGACTTGAGAGTATCAAGATGCTTGCTTTGTAGACTCTGTCCATGTGCCACGATAGTGGCCAATCGAGTCAGCAATTGAGATTGCAGGTTCTCTGGAGGCGACGATCAGACAATTATCTAGGAAGTTTCGCCCTCTTGCTGAAAGTACATACGGAATTGCTGGAAACCAATACAAAGTTAGCAAAAAGCTGTGGACAGATACGTGAATCGTCCTTACATCCTCCAAACCAGGAAGATCGTCACCGTAAAATCTGGCCTTAGCCTTGTTGGCGATGGCCGTAGAGATAATATAGACACTGGGTTCAATATCGCATCATTCGTTATCATCAGGGTACACAGGGAATTCTTACTTCTTACTGTTCATCATATCAATCTGTTGCTGCTCTAATTGCTTTGCAGCTCGCTCTGCATGTCTGTCATCAGAGGAGCGTTCCTGCGAGGGGTAAGCAACAGACCAATCCTGATGAGACTATATGAACTCACCTGCTTTTGCCGGTAGGATTCTACTTCAGTGCATTCGTCGTCATACTAGGTGTAGGTTATACTATGCATCAGCTTCATCGGGAACGCTAGACATTAGCGGTGTACCTTTTGTTTGCTCTGTGAATCACAAAGAGCACCGCATCAGCACCAACTAGCTTCCGTAGAATTCATACGGACCTTCAGACGGTCAGAATACGCTCTGTCCCGGTCGGAAAGAAGTTTCTGAAAGTATTGCATCTGTTTCTTTTTCGCTTCTTCGTGTCGCTTCTGCGTAGCCTTCAGCGCCTCGACTACTTCGACGTTGAGTGCGTCCGAAACATTAACATGATCCTGAGCGGAATCCAGCACAGACGATATGAGCTGCGAATAGGCGTGGTTTAACGTGCTGGAATGAGCCTGTGATCAGGAGCTATCTGAGTTGTGTCATTCGCGAGCTGCCTGACCTCCCTTGAAGAGTAGCTTCGGTCCAAGCCTTTGTGGGCTCAGTTCCGACAACTAGAGCTGCAATCTTCCTGTTCTTCTTTTCCGCCGCTTTCTTACCCAGTATCTGCAACTTGGTAGCATATTCCCGCTCCAAGGCAATGCGCTCTCGAAATAACTCCCGAACCTTATACCGGAGGCGTCAGGAAAAAAGGAAGTGTGCCTAGTAAATGCGCCGTACATCGTCCAAAAGCTCCAGTTGAGCATCGGTGAGGGATGCAATACGGTCAACTTGATCCTACGGGGGACACGTGCTTAGCAGAAGCTAACTCTAGGAATCTCGTACGCAGCAGTGGTAGAAGCTATTTCACTCACCGGCAGACATTTGCCATACGTCTGCGTTGACATTATCACAATCGGCGAGCCTTTGGGCAATTGCCGCTAAACTGACTTTCAGCGCAAACAAGCCACTTGCGGGTACGTATACGTGTGGATTCGTTAAATCACTGGAAGGAAACGATAGGTGACAGTGAGTGTCAACTTGAGGTCGCAACTGCGCAAGCAATGCCCTGCAGGGCCTACTGTGCGGCACTAGTGCTGTGCAGTAGGTGGTTGTGTAGACGCGGAACCCTACATGACGCGGACGATCGGTGACGGTGATCTGTGATCTTGATTTCAACCTCGTATCCTATTGAACCCTGTAGCGGCACGCTATGTACATGATATGCCTACCTTTCTGACTTCACCGCGATTGCCGTTTCATGGCCTTTCTTTGATATATAGCTCGTCAGGGTTTGTCATGCCTGAATCCTTTACGATCTATCAAGGGCCTCCGTATTACTTCCCTGCGGTTCTCAGGATAAGACAGAGATTCGCGTACCCTCGTAAACCCTGGCTTGGTGGACACAATGCTGGCAAGGTGAGCCGTATCCGGTGAAGAATATTGCTCATTGGTGACCACTTTTCCGATTGCTTGGACATAATGGCACTGCGATCGGATTAACTGTCGACCAGGGTAAGTAAATCCCAGTGCCATACGTATACTTAATTTCAGGATTCCGGGCTGATGCACCACTACTGTCTGTCCTCGCAGCTTGCAGCCTGCAGCTAGCCTTCGAGCGTCATCCACAGTATGCCGTCATCTGTGGCCGATGTATCCCAGCTGGCAACTGAGGTGAATGTGCTTCCTACCTGATCTCTTACATAGTATGATATCCTGTGGTCTGCCTCACTCACCCTCTATGAGCTCGTTTCCTTACAAGTTATCCTCAAGATTTGCCCACATGCATCTGCTCCTCAGGCTCATTGTTACGATGTTCGCGTCGGGACATGGTCATCATCGTCGACTTCCCGCGTTCTTTGTGCCGCTATTCCCGCGGATGTCAGAAGGGACGTCAAATTATCTCTCGAATATCGTTGTCTCCGAGGGCCCCCCGTATACTGCCAAGTGCGCCTTGTACGATCTTCAGGGACGCCGCTCAGGAGCGTTCAGGGTGCAAAATTGTCGGCCGACAAGCATAACCTTTGTCGGCCCGAAGCCTACTCAGTCATCTGGCTTTCTCTGGCGTTACAACAAACATTCAGATAGCTTCTTCGCCCGCCTTAACGGAATAGTGTATCGGCGGGAAGGCGAATAACATACCCAATGATGTCAGGACTATTCGTCATGAGGTGAGCATTGGTCGTGTCGATCGTCATGCATAGTTGCATTCGCTTTGTCCTGACTACTCCTCAAGCACACATGCCCACGTACATTTTACACGCCTAGAAGAGTCAGAACTTCGATGCCGTATATGCCTTACGAGGAGGTCTGGGACTGTCTTCAGCCGCTCAATGGTCTTCAACGATAGTGCGAAACGCCTCTTCCTGCCCGTATGGTTCCCCGTGCTCCCGTGATACACGTTCAGATCTCAATCGCGTTCAACGTCGTATCAAAATATGCAAGAAAGCTAAAACTCGAATTCTCGAACACATGTCTTACACGAAGTTGTCGTGTAAGGTCTACATGGGAAGACTAGACTCGAGGAGGCTACAAGTCGACTCAGTCCGACTCTATGGCCGCTATATACCACGTGATCTCTTACGTTCCGATTCGGGAAGCGGCGCTTTTCGCAAGAGCCCCAGCAAAGCCCCAGATAATCCCAATCGATCCCATCTTATCCATCGAATGGCCTGGACTTTCCTAGATTTCCTCTGCAGGTAGCAGGTCCAGTATGAACACAGATTTGACCTCGTCCGATGCTGACATCAAGGGTACTGTGTTAGAAATCCCAGAGTTATGGCCGTTGCAACCTGAGGAGAGAGTCAGGTACAACGTCGTTGTCTCATTTCTTTCTTTCTTCACTCACACGACAATCTTATTCGGACATGTTCCAGTTCCTTCGGACGACGATGGACGCGACCCCAGATCAAGAAGTCTTGACTTGTTCTCAACCCCGGGGTACATCTGTTAATGGGATAATTGCCCTCGTCTTAGGTGGTCTTAGGTCTGAGATTTGAGTGCTCATTTCGACAGCAAGAACTTGCTACTAGGATTGCTTTGCTTTGTCGACCTTGCGTCCCATGTGTCTCACCGTCGGGCAATTGTCTGGCATATCCTCAAAGGACTACTGCAATGGGCTGGTCTATTGCTGAAGACCCAACCCCGATCATAGTAAGTCATTCCCCCGGGATGTATTGTGAGCATGTGCTATTCATTTGTCATGGCTCTGTGCCTCTTTGTGCCTTGTGCAATACAGTATATGAGACGATCGGTATGTTTGGTCGTGGATTATGCGGTACTAATTTCTCCAAAACGCTTCACCGGCGTTGTCATGCTCGATGTTTAGCATTTGCAAAGTCCACGGATAGCCATACAAATTGGCCGGCCGACACCTTCATGCCGAGGACCCCAAAATGGTTGGATAGTTTCCTTTCTCGTCAAGAGTCCTCAAAATTTCAGCCCTCGACCTCAACTTTAGCTGTCACCTGTGCCTTGTCGGAGACGTGCGTTCTGCAGGTTCCTACCACTTTCTACGTTCCGTAGGTATTGGCCTAGTCACCAGGCTGAGTTGTCGCTCTGAAACGGTATGCGACTGCCGCTGTCTGCCAAGAAGTAAGCCACAATTCTGTCGTGGCGTACATCCATTCGGTTCCACCTATTTGCTCTCCCAATAGCAGCTGTAGGCCTTCCCCATATCGACTGATCATGCATTCATGACCAACGCGCAGTGAATGAGTGAGTTTTCGTACTTCGACTTTCTAACTGCTCCATACTTTACAGGCCAGGCTGCATATTGCTTTGAATCCGGCCACCTCTTGGTGAAGCGTCGGTGTAGAGCTGCTCCGGAAAAGTCCTGAATGTTGGCGCCTCTTGCGCCCAGCCCTTGGCTTACGTAACGCGTACATTTTTGAGGGTCGTCGGTCTCCGAGACGCCACCGGTCCCCCCGAAAGTCCCACTGTCCCAGACATCGTCTCCCATGGTCCCCGGAAGGAATAAACAATTGATCAGGGCGGGGCATCCCCGCTCGCCCTACAGATTGCGTAACAAAGTTGCGCATTCATTGCCCCAGTCCGGAGGTCAATGGGTCTAGCCCTCCGTGCAGCCCGCGGTGAGGCCCTCGAAATTTCGCCTTTTCCCCGGCGCCGGAGCAGGAGAATGAGTTTCCACCCTTTTTCGGGGTGCGTCTGTTTTGTTTGTCATTTTTTCTTCGCCGCTCCGCACGTCAACATGGCCGTTTGTTCTTGCGCGTTGTTACAGCTATGACCACACGGAATGCACGCGGTTGGCTAGCAGCGCTGTACCCCCTCCAGGTATAAAAGGCCACCCTGCGTCTGCCTTTGTTCGTTACGAGTCCTACTCGCCTTCCCGCATTCACTACACCCGCCGCCCTACACTCCCCAACCATCTTCACTCAAAACTCCATTCTTTAACCGACTTCCTTCTATACTCCCAAGTACATCTGCAATGGCCCGCTTCGCCGCATTCTTCATCGCTCTCGCTAGCGTCCTCTCTGTCGCTACCGCCTCTCCCGTTCCTTCGAACGAGACTGAGGTCCTCGAAACACGCGCGGCCACCCGTACTGGCAGGGTATGTCTAACCTTATACCCTTCAACGGAAAACTTTGGCACTTACATCTCACTTTTGCGTACAGGGTACTTGGTTCAACGTTGGACTCGGTGCTTGCGGCAACACCGACCACGATAGCCAACCTGTGGTTGCTATCTCTTCTTCCATCTACGGAAACGGTGGTAACTGCAACCAATGGTTGAAGATCACCAACAAGGCGAATGGCAAGACGGCATACGGTCGTGTTCGCGACGCGTGCCCTGGATGCGGCGCCAACGATATTGGTTAGTACTTTCATATAACGTATTCATTAAGCTTGAGCTTGGCACTTACCAATTCATTTCGTAGACATGAGCCCTTCGCTCTTCCAGAAGCTCGGCTCTCTGGACACCGGCGTCCTCAACGTCCAGTGGGAGTACCAGGGCAAGGACTTCAAGGCCAAGTTCTGAACGCCCCTTGACCCGAACACGCTCCCGGCGTAACTCAATATCGCCATTCCCTTCCCTCATCCACAATCATTCGGTGCTGTGTTATTATGCTCTCCCCATAGACACCTTCCACCGGCGGGAAGGCCCAACTCCATCCTCGCATTTTGACCGTTGACCTTCGGTCCTGGCTTTGCGACGTGGAGTTGTGGTTCTGTTATTTAACTCGTCCCCGCCTACGACGAGGACGACGTGTTGCTCTAAAGGTTGTACAAAAAGCTGTATAGAAGGCTCATCACTAGACAAAGGCTCGTCAAAAATTCTGTAGCACTACTTTCCCTGTAAAATACGCTCTTTTTTGTATCTCTTCACCAATTCTGGTGGAGACTACACGCCATCTTTGTGTTGTTGTATTGCTATGGATCGTAATATGCCTTTACTATCAAAATTCCTCTTCGAAACGCGAAACGTGTGTGACCATCGCTGGATTGAATGTCTTACTTTCGAGTCTCATGAAAGAAGCTCATACATAGTGGAGTAGCACTTCACCAGAGAGTATTGCTTGATCGATATCGTTCACCGCGGATCCGCAAGGTCTTAACTATTCGCATGCGCCGAGATGCAAGCTTTCGACATGAGATTCTGACGTGAGAATCCTTCAAATTCAGCTGAAGCAGTGCGAGCGAAGTCAGCTCAGCGACGAGCGGTCCGATGCAATCTGGAAGATGACGCGATCATAAGGATGTCGTGGTAGGTCGGATACAAAGCGAGTTGCGGCGACTTCTATAGGTTCGAAGCTGAAGGTTATGCTCATCCGCATCCCACCTCATACGTTCGGCTATTCAGTAGTAATCCAGTGTGGGCGTTGCGCTCAACTTTGAGTCAAAGAGTACGTGTGGCATGTAATCATATTCCGCCCGAAGCCGCGTCGTGAATTCGGACGACGCCGTCGTGCATCATACAAGCCCGAAGGGACGTTATGAAGAGACCTTGTTAAGGTAAACAATCGTAAGCTCTAGGGACATCCAGATTACTAAATTGATCGGCATACATACCTCTACTGAACAGACTGGGGATAGATTGGTAGTTCCCTCGACGGATACATGGTATGATCTCCTCGAGGGTAAGATTGCACTAATCGAGGTCATCGCCTGCAAGTCGTTAATATCAGGTTCATCATACAGTAACATGGCGGTTTGCCTCGAGGCACAGAGACGGCGGGACGCCTCACGCTTCAGGACATATTTGACGGAAATTATGGAAAGCATGTAACCTCGACTTACGTTCGCCGTGGCACGTTGCACTTTCTCATATCATACCCATCCCCCCGTGCGCAGAGGCAGCCAGAAGAAGTCACAAGTAATATGTAACAAGCTTGAGAAGACAACCCAGCAGGAGCTACATGAGGATAGATGCAGGACTCGGCGGAATGAGCCAGAGAGCTTGTAAGACCGAGGACAGGTGGACAGGAACGCTATAAGAACGATAAGAAACGTTCTCTTCGTTTCCTTCGTCTTGACGTCGAAGATGTCGTCCATGGACCCCTCCGAAGCTCCCGCAAAAGGACAGCGATCTCACTTACGCATCTCCCGATTCCGTCATGCTTCGCAACTTCTAATACGATCTCGTATGGACAGCTCTCACCTGATACTGCACGTTGTATTCTGAAAGGTAGAGTTGGAGGCCGAATCTCTACATACACTCACGCTATATACATTGCTGGCCTGGAAAATCGGGTGGACGTTTCTGGAGGAACACGGTGCAAGGCATGGCAGGCTTCCGTCAAATACCGTGTCCGGATTCCGATGAACAAGGATGCTTGAGAACTCAGGAACGAAAGACCAAGTCTGCAGGATGGTTACTGAGTGCTATGGCTGGTCCTGCAATCACGTACAGAAGTTCACAAATATTCACGCCTGAGACAACTTCAAGCCTTCACGTCTTGTTTTGCTTGTCACGAAGTATTTGTTATAGCAGCCCTTCGCTGGGACACTTTCCAGCATTCGCGGAATTCGTCTATGAGGATCCTCTGTTACGCGGGTGATAAGCTTTTCACTCACTGCAGTGCCTGGAATACCTCGCAAATCCAACCCATGTGGCCCCCAGCTGACGTCGATAACTTTCCGATAAGAGGCGAATTGACAAAACCCAAACTACGTGATCAATGTAAGTGGCAAACTTCTGAGTATGAGACGCAATCGTAATACGTAGCCTTATCATGAAGTTCGTGCACAATGAGCAATTAGCACACATAACCGCTTATACTTACCCAGTTATCCTTGGTCCCTTGAGAGTACAAAGGCATTGGCTTCGCGATGGAAGTGTCCAATCATGTAGAAAGGAATAGGAGGATCTTCTCAATTCTAATGTGGCTTCAACATACACAGTCCCCTCCAAAGAACGCAAAGAAGACTAGTAAACGTATTATACTTCAATACTGCCAACAAACTCCACGCGAGCGCAGGAGGTTGACAAGCTCTATATCTGCGGTGGCGCCCTAGTCCCACCCGAAAGCCCGGAAAGCGTTGACAAAGCGATATCTAATGCTGAGAGGTGATGGATGTTTTGTGCAGGTATGTTACAGGATGGTGAGGTAAGACAAGAAACGTATCATAGACACGGATCTATGCCTCCTTGTTGTCGACCATCTCGATACCAGAATCGCTTGCGCTGTGGTCGGGGAGAACAGGGCGCGAGGCAGCGAGGCCATACGCGTTCTTGTAGAAGAGAATATCACCCTCGTCCTCAACGAACTATTACAAGGCGACAAATTAGTTCGCCAGACACCCACAGGAGTCAATATTAGGTACGGACCTTGCACTCCTTGAACACACGGTAGACTTCAGCCCAGCCACCAGGGCGACCTTGAAGCACAATACCAGCTTGGGCGAGACGCTTACGGAGAGCGTAAGTGGCCTCCCATCTAATGGCGAAAGAGCTCGGTCAGTAACCTGCGAGACTCGAACAAAATGGACAGCAACTCACGCATTGTAGTGAGGGATCTTGCTGGAAACATGGTGGGCAACGTGGGTCTCGGAGATACCGTGGGTAGTGACAGCACCGATCCAACCCATAATCTTACCGCAGTCACCGAGCAGGTTACGATCCAAGGTGGCAAGAGCACCACGGGGGAAGGTGAACTCGGATGCACGGTAGTGGGGGACAATAGGGTCGGTGTGTTGCAAGAAGGTGATGAGAACGAGCCAGTGGTTCACCCACAGGTAAGGAACGAGATAAGTCCTGAAGACCTCAAAGAACCCAAAGGTGCGGATGGAGTAGATGACGGCACCCAACCAGATGAAGATACCGATGTCCGAGACAACGATCTGACCGAAGTGGTGAGGCGAGAACATGACGGCCTTCGGGTTGAAGTCTGATAAAATCAATCATCAGCATTGGGTTAACTTGCTCGAGCAGCTAACATACGGTTGGTTCCTTCGGGGTACCTCTTCTGTCCAGAAGCATTGGTGAGCAAGTACATGGGCCAGCCTGCGAGCTAATCAACACAAGTTAGCACAGATGCATTTCTTGAAATTACAAACGGCGCATACCAGGTAGCTTGCTGCGCCGATAGTCGCACCAATGGGTGAGTCACCAAGAGCATCATAGAGTTCCTTCATCACTTCATCAGCGATGCTTGCACCACCAAGATCCTCCTTGGCAGGGTTGAATTCGGGCAGGCCGCGTTGGGAGCGAGTCTTGGGAACGAAGACCTGATCCTGGGTCATGTGCGCAGTGGAGGCGTGGTGCTTCGCGTGCGTAATACGCCATGAGTGATAAGGAACACCAAGTCTAGAGGCGACATAACCGCGATAGACAGACAGCAGAAATGGAAGAGAAGCGCAGAATCACATATCAGCACCATTTATAGTAATCGCATAGCCCAGTGAGAAAGAACGCACGCAGAATGAAGGATCCATCCAACTGTGTTGTTGATAAGCTTGGACTCAGAAAAGGCCTGGTGTCCACACTCGTGTGCGATAACCCAGAGGCCAGTGGCAACGAGACCGGTGGCAAAGCTATACAGGGCCCAGAGAGCGAAGCTGGCGAAGGTGTACAGGTACGGACTGGGAAGGGAGATGTGCTCCGGCGTGAGGAGCGCGTCGAGGTAGACGGTGCCCTTGTAGATGACAGCCAACAGGAAAAAGTCCCAGACACTGTAAAAAGAACACGTCAAACACGTCCCAACACCCTTCAGCGAAGCAATATACTAACACATATACAGAGGACCTCAGAGCAGACCGCTTGTAGCAATGAGCACTGTGAGTGCATTGTTAGTGGGTTGGCAAGGGAGCACAAAGCGCAGACGCGTACGGTATCGCAGACAACAGGTCTTTGATAGACAGGTCGGGGATAACGACCGGGGCCTGCTCAATGGTGGTGCGCCCGTTGGCGTGGGTGAGTTTGGCCATGGTTTTCGACACCGGAAGATGAAGAAAATGAACGAAAGAGGGCAACTGCACTGAGGTCCCCGTCTGTAGAGAGGGAGGGGAAGATGGAAGCCAACCAGTCACCGCTGTCAAGTTTACGATTTTATGGGGATTGTTCCCGGCGTCTGCCGGCACCCCACATCCTAGCGAGGCTCCGGCGCTTGCCTCGACTCGGACGCGGTGGAAACTGGCTCCGTGCAATACAGCACTGGGCAGCCTTCCCTGCCATATGCCGTCTTTATTCGTTTTCTTCAGCAGCTAACCAGACAGCCGTCCATCCCAACATCCTGAGCTGCCTGTCGGTCAGTGGGAGTTCGTGGGATTCCCGTTGCATCGGTTTCCGGGACTATCGCGCATTGACTGAGGCCGCCCCAGATGCATCCCGGCAACGCTCGGTAACGTGCAGACTTCTCAGCTCACGAGAATATCACTAACATCGTCCGAGTCTCACCTCAGTCTCACCCCTGCCAGTTCCAAATTTACTTGCCCGATATGCTGATGTTGACTGCCCTGTGCGTTCGAGAATAGCTTGGACCATTCAGTTTGGTCAACGTTCTGTTCATTCGTGGAGCCACCTCCTTTGCGCGGTATTGGGTCTTGCGGGTTCTAGGATAGATACAGAAACAATCAGTACATGTACATCCGCACAGCGAACACAACGAACAAAATCAAAACGGAGGACATTCTGAGATAGTATGATATGGAGAATAGAGATTAGTCCGGAAACAACAGGTCAAAGAGAAAAAGGGTGTGAAGACGAAATGCCATGAGTGAAACATCAGCTATGCCTGTAATGCTCTCAGCCTTGTCGCAAGACCCTCCAAGAATCCAAAGGCATCCTTCGTCACGGTCCGCCCATTGCTCCGGTCAATTACCGCCCCAAACTCTGCCACCAGTTTAGCCAGCGTCTTGTTATCCTTCGCCTGCTGCACATCTCGCCTAAGAGCGAACAGCTTGTTCATCTTCGCTCTTCGCGCATCGAGATGCGTGTTTTCTGCGCTCGTATTGGTGTTGTCGCCTCGGGATTTTGACGTTCGAAGGGGTACAATATAGACGGAGGGATCTGCAAGCTGCTTGTACAATGCATCGAGGACGGCGAAACCCTCCTTGGTCAGAGTCCGTGACCGACTTGATTGCAGCACATCCAAGAATTCGCGCACGGCCTTGGCGAGAGCCACGTTATTTGTTGCATCCGGGATTGTCCTCGCTATTTGCGCAAGATGAGTTGCCTTTGGCAATCGTATTGCTGCTGGTGCCTTTTGTGAATCATTTTCATCGTCACTGCTGATCACGATGACACCGTCCGGGTCAGTTCTGGCACCTTTCCTCACGTTCTCCGCGTCAGGGGGTCCACCCTTTTGCTGGTTTTCGTTGAGGTTGCGTGCACCTAGCACCTGACGTTGACCACCACCCTCCTCTTGCACATGTAGCCCAACCAGATCGTGCAGAAGCTTCTCGAGGTCGTTGACCTTTCCAGGGGCAGGTTTAGTCTGTGCTCGGACAACCGGCTGTCAAAGATGTCAGGAACGACACGGCTGATACTATGTCGATGGCTACAAACCTCAGGCTGTGGAGGAGGCCAAATAAACTCATCGCTGGCGGGATAGCCGTGCTCTTCAGCTAACGCGGCGAACTCCTCTTTCCAATAGTCATAATCGGGGCAGTCAGCAAACTTCAACCTTCTGCAATACCTTAGAAACTCCTCGAATACTGGAGGCAGACCTCGGCAGAGATCTTCCGGTCGAGCATCACGTTTCTCGCGGATAAGGCGGTCGTGGGCGGCATCCGTCTTCGGTACACCGTTCCGCGTCCAGCTCAGGCCTCTTGGGGTGAGCAGGTGGATAAGCATGAGCGCGACAGCTTCCATATCGTCTCTCCGAGATGGTACTGATGAAACAAATGTCAGTGAGCATATCAGGCAGGGGATAACACATGTGAAGACCAGCGATGACCAATGATTCAAGATAGAAGGATGGGACTTACCCTTTCCGCGACAATGTACGCCAACGGAGGTGAACCAGTAGTTCCCAATGAAGTCACGTTTAACCTTGCTGTCGGGAATATGTCGGTTCGTCCGAGGGTCGATATACCGCTTGGAGAACCCGAAGTCGATCATATAGATCGTACGGTCGTTTGGAGGGAGTCCGATAACACAATTACCAAGCTGTATGTCACGATGGAGGATTCCCCGCCCATGCATAAACTCTAATCTGGATATCTTGAGGAATAGACATGCGCGTCATCAATTTTTTCCGCACCATGCTTACAGAGTTGCGACGAACTGACCACTTGTTGTGCTATGCAACACACACTTCTCAGGTCCATGACATCTCTCCCACTCTTACGGAATAGCGAATCCAAGCTTGCGCCAAGCAAATCGATGGCGAGATAGTCATATGGACCCTCGACGCCCGAGGCCCACAAGGTAGGCATGCCTTTGCCTCCCTGCAGAGATGGGTAAAACCCACGTTCAAAGCGGTTTGTTGGACATTCAGCGTCCACATGTTGTATTTTCAGTGCGACAATCTGCCTGGTATGCACATTGACTGCCTTGAAGATGGAACCTGTGACGAGTTTGCGTTAGTCACGAATGTCGGCTTGCCGCATGTAATTTCGACGACGACGCGGAACATGAACCGATCTTAGCCGGTCATGACATAGACCTTTGAATCGCCATCGGGGTACAGTACGGAACATGCTGCAGTGTCATAGGCCGCGGTGAGACATGACGGCTCATGGGAGCTTGTCGTTGAACAGCAGCATGCTAGGAACTCAAGGATCGTAGGGATAAGGTATGCCCGGACACTCACCTGAGTAGCCTGAACCCAGGCACTCCTGTAACCACCAGTTGCCGATACGTTGGGGAAAAGTAGGAGGATCGGGCATCGGATCTACCTAAGATTTGGCCCTTTGCTGAAAGTGGAAGACAGATGGTGTTAGGATCATGCGGTTTGGGTGTACTTTTGAAGACGAACGAAACCAAGAATATTCGACCGGGTCGAATTGCGTAGGATGTATGTTTGTTATCAGAAGCAGGGACACAATCAGAGTATCCGCATGTAGGTGTCTCAACTTTATCGTCCGGCACCGAAGACAGAGCTGGTTGAGATAGACGGAATGTAGCGCAGGAGACGAGGGAAGAGAACAAGTGCCACGCCCAAACCACGAACGCGGTTCAACTCAAACCATCACGTGCGAATCCCGTGGTCGCGTGTCCGGATCGGCTGATCGGCGTGCCGATGCGGCAGAGGTGCGAGATCGTGCTCAGTGCTCACAACTACGGTTTCGCCCAGAATGGCGAACCAAGTCGAGCATCCTTCCTCAGGATTCTTTCCATGCGCGCACAATTGCACAGAACTCACCTTAAGTATGTTCTCACAGAGGCCGATGTTCGTATCTCGGCACGGACAACAGTGCGCACATCTACTCACAGGAACAGTGCTGGCTCACACAACAGAATACCAGTGCAACCTGGTCGATTAACTCTGGTTATCAAATTCGTTGCGCATTTCTTGTGAACTTGTATTCACTTGCGGTGGAGTGGAAAGCTTCTCCGGAGTATTGGTCGTAAGACCTATGCGGCTTGGTCAGCTTAACAACGGACTCTTCGTTAGCCGTATGGTCCATATCCTGACATTGCAATGCAACCTCCCTCTTGAACCATTCCCCTGCCGCTTTCACCCGTCGAAACATACGGTGCTTGTCGTGGAATTGTGCCGATCGTACAGAATGGCGCATTGGCTCCAGGTGCCCATGACCAGTGCACAGCATGGTCTGTCGGGTCCTATGTTTGCTGTACGTGACTGTCTACTTTCATCGTGTCTATCTTGTCTTCTTTGCCTTCATTTCTCCGCGGGCGATCTGGTCTGGATCCAAATGGTGAACAACGCTCTTCAGGGGCACCGCCCATACACCTGACGGTATGGCCGTGAGTACCATATGGAAAATCTCCGTGTATGTGTTTTGCTGGTACGGAACCCACCAGGTCCATTTCGACTTTTTTATTCAATGAGCAGGGGAATGTCTACTTCTGCGAGCTATAAAAGCAGGAAGTGGCTGGCAAAGTTAGCCTCAGCAGCTCTGTCTCGAATTTGGCGTGTTCACTATCTAGCTGCTTTGGCATTGACTACGGCATTCCACCATTGCCATGCATTCACTATCCATACTAATTGCGTGTGCTTCACTGACGGTACCGGCTGCGGCGCAACAGATCTGGGATGTCGTATGTCGATGCTTCCTACTTCCATTCCAATGTGTACTGACGGTGGTGTCGCAGTGGTCGACAACCTGGGATAGGTCCAAGCTCTTCACCTATACCAATCTCGGTCCCAATCCTATCAACTTCGTTTCCCCTGGCCCGATAGCGTCGGCTGACATTGTGATCAACGATGCCCAAACATACCAGAGTGTCTGGGGCTTCGGTGGCAGCCTGAGTAAGTATAGCTCTGTCGTTGTCGCCCGTCGAAGCTATGCTGACCTACAAATAGCTGATTCGTCCGCGCAGCTCCTGAACAACATGAAGGTTAATCCGACGTAGTGCACGCAGCCGTTACCTCGTTGCTAACGATTGTGATCACAGAACTCCAATGCGGGGAATTATAACGCCTTATTGAGATATTTATTTGACCGTGAGTATTTTGACCGTATTCCTTCGTCCAAAAAATCCCTGACATTTCTCATGTCCTAGCTACCGATGGTGCGAATGCTGCCGGACTTTCCTATCTTCGCGTACCACTTGGTGCCAGCGATTTCTCCGCTTCAGGTGGGTTCTTATACTCGATGCACTGCAAGAACTGTAATAGCTCACGCTCTGTCAATTCTCAGCGTACACATATGATGATGTTAGCGGTGATACCTCGCTCAGTCATTTCGATATCAACCGCACTCCGTCATATGTTTTCTCGGTCATCAACGACATTCGGGCGATAAACCCATACCTCAGGATTCATGTTTTGCCGTGGTCACCAGTATGTTATTCTCCCATACTTGGTTATGTCGGACGGATGTTAACAGTAGCCCCAGCCTGGATGGATGAAAGATAGCGGCTCGATCAATGGAGGAAACTTTCTAAGCCAATACATTAACCCATGTGCGTTTGTTTCTTGCCCTTCTCTTCTGTTGTTATGCTCACGTGGGTGAACTCTCAGTTGCACAATACCTTTTAAAGGCTGTGCAAGGCTTTCAGAGTCACGGTATACCCATTTACGCAATAGGCATCCAGGTGAGTTATTTTTATCATCGACGTGTCAATCCGATGGTTAACCTACTTTCGTATAGAATGAACCGCAGAACAGTAACCCAAGCTACCCGACGTGCAAGATTTCGGCATCTCAGGAGGCACAGATTGGTACTGCTTTGAGGACTCTCCTCAATAACAATGGCTTCTCAGGCACGAAGATCATCGGGTTTGACCACAACTGGGATGGCGCTGGAACCTATGCTATTCAGCTGGTAGGCACTCTACAGTATTCTAGATTTCCTCATCCTCAATTCTCGTATTGACAGATGCAACAAGCTGGAAATGCATTTGCAGGAGTAGCCTTCCATTGTTATGGTGGGAGCGTGAGCAACCAGGATACTTTCCACAGTGCGTACCCTGATAAGGAGATATACTTCACCGAGTGCTCTGGCACTATGGGCTCAGATTGGTGGAGCGACATTAAGGTCAGTTCAGCTGTCGTTTCTCTCTTGGTGATGGATGCTGATTGGCAACTTCTGACAGTGGAACATGGACAACTTGTGGGTAATATAAAGTTTTGTGTTGCGAAGAAGACTGACGTGTGATGCAGGTACATCGGCTCAATTCAACATAATGCACACGCCGCATTGGAGTGGAACATTGCTCTCGATGGCAATGGTCAACCTGAGTTGCCCGGCTCGAGTAGTTGCAAGAACCCTCCATGCCGCGGTATAGTTACAATTAGTGGTAGCAGCTACAGTCCCAATCAAGAGTGTCAGTTCCTTCTCTTTTCCAAACGCGATGTAAATGCTGAAGTAGTCTTGTCCATCTAGTCTACTCCATGGCTCAAGCTTCAAAGGCCATTCTCCCACGAGACCAGGGTGGTCCTTTCGGCAAACGAGTTGGCGTGAGCGTCGGTGGAACCTTATCTTGGGCTCTACGAGTCAACGCTTTCGTCACTGGTCGTACAAATCCCTCTGACTGGTCGCGCTACAGTATCGTTGTTCTGAACTGGTGGGTATACTGCAGCCTCGTCGCGTCTCAATACTCATGTTTTTATCATTCCGCAGGGATGACTCTGCTGATACGAGCTGGAATCCCCAACCAGTCAAGGCCACCATCGAGTTCAGGGGCATGCAGGTAAGATCTTGTTATGTCTTGCATCACAACCTACTAACGTCGTGCCGTATACGAAGGCTACCTATACTTTTCCAGTGGGAGTGACCACGCTCTGGTGGTACGCCCCTGCTACGGCTAGTGCACAAGCCTTCGGGAACATGACTACACCCGCCAATATTACCGTCAGCGGCACTACCGTCACCCCTAGTCAAAGTGCCTCCCATAACGGCACCGCTGCCAATGCTACATCCACGTTCTTCACGACCTCCTTCAGCACTGCGTCTCACGCTTCGTCAGCCGCGTCCGCACCGGCTTCAATCTCGTTCAGCTCTCCTCCTAGCGTCCACACGTCGGGCAGTGCCCACGCTCAGTTCAAGGCGACGAGTGCTGCTTCAAACACTACCGCGCAGGCGACGGAAAGTAGTGGTCCTCTCTTCCGGTTCCGACGTACAGGTTACTAAAGCCCAATACGAGCAACACGAGCATAACGAAATTTTCGTTCTCAACATTTTTCTATTCTTCAAAGTAACAGCCTCTAGGATTCACGAATGATTTGGTTGCTATTTGGTCTGTATTACTAGTTTCTTGATTCCTCATTCTATCTTTCTCCCGCGTATCCACCCTTACGATACCCGTCATGATGGTCATGGTTTCACAAAAGTCGAGTGTATGGCATTTGGCTCTGTGATGTATTAGTAGTATCCGAGATTTCTATATAAGCCCACGCATGCGTGGATGTTGTTTGCTCGCCGTTCGCGCTCAAGTCCATAATCTGAGGCAAAAGGATATATCATGTCAATGTCCCGATTACTAAATTACATTCTACAGAGATGGAAGACTGATGCAAACTGAGAGATCATACATATGCAAGCGAGAACTAAACATAGGGAGTGTGGGATGAGCCGGGAATACAGAGCGCGAGATGGGAGATGCATGTAGAGATACCAACGAGAACAATATGCAAGGATGGAATGGGCCCTCAAGCAGAACACATGAGGCAAGCCTCCTTGTTCTCAATCGAACACATCAACTTGGCCTCCTCCAGCTCACGATCGCGTTGCCTCTGAAGTGCAGCAGCGAACTCGGGGTCTTTCTCAGCAGCCTCGCGAGTCTTCTCGTCCAAAGTAGACAAGTCCAACGATGCCGTGGACGATGAGGGGGTAGGAAGACCATTGCTAGTCGACGTCGATGCACTAGCAATGACGGGCGCTTTTGCGGGAGAGGGAGGGATCGACGAGGAAGCCGGAGTGCTGATGGAAGGAACAGACACTGGTGGCTTGTAGGCACTGCCGTTGACTGCTGTACCGTTGACGGCGGGGGCTACAGGTGTGTCCTTCTTGACAGAGTTGCTCTTCTTAAGCATCTCCTGATCGACAGTGAACTGAATCGCCTGGGCGGCAGGACGCGTCCTGAGGTAGTACATTCCGGTCTTCAATCCCTTCTTCCATCCGTAGAAGTGCATGCTCGTAAGCTGACCAATGGTAGGAGATTGCAAGTGAACGTTCAATGACTGAGATTGGCAGATGAAAGCACCACGATCAGCAGCGAGGTCGAGGACTTTCTTCTGGGAGATCTCCCAAACAGTCTTGTAGATCGCTTTGATGTCGTCGGGGATGTTGGGAATGTTTTGAACAGAGCCGTTGCTAGCAATGATACGGTTCTTCATCTCGTCGTCCCACAACTTGCGATCGACGAGTTCACGGAGCAACCACGGGCAAACGACCTGGAACTCGCCAGCCAGAACACGACGAGTGTAGATGTTGCTGAAGAGAAAACAAAAATCAGTCGACCGGCAATGAAGATCAACATGGAGAATACGAACCTGGTGTATGGCTCGAAACACTCGTTGAAGCCCAGAATCTGACTGGTAGAGGCGGTAGGCATGGGTGCAAGCAACAAAGAGTTTCTGACACCGGTCCTTGCAATCCTCTCCTTCAAGCTCGCCCAATCCCAGAGGTCGGTAGGTGTGACGCCCCACATGTCGAATTGGAAGATACCCTTGCTAATAGGACTGCCTTCATAGGTTTCGTAAGGACCATCTCGCTCGGCGAGTTCACTGCTCGCTTCGAGAGCAGCGTGATAGATGGTCTCGAAGATCTGCTTGTTAAGGTGGCGAGCCTCGGGGGAATCGAACGGCAACCGGAGAATCATGAATGCATCAGCAAGACCGTTCACACCAAGACCAATAGGGCGGTGGCGCATATTGGAGCGACGAGCCTCAGGGATTGGGTAGTAGTTGACGTCGATGATCTTGTTTAAGTTGTATGCAACGACCTTTGCGACATCGTGAAGCTTCTTGAAGTTGTAGAACTTCTCGGTGCCACCATCAACCTCGCGCGTGCTGATGAAGGAAGGTAAAGCGAGAGAGGCAAGGTTGCAAACAGCGGTTTCATCGGGCGAGGTATATTCGATGATCTCAGTGCACAGGTTGGACGACTTGATGGTACCCAAGTTCTGTTGGTTGGACTTGCCTAGAATAGGAGTCAGACAAAGCATCAAATGAAGTGTGTATTGTTGCTTACGATTGGCAGAGTCCTTGTAAAGCATGAAAGGACCGCCAGTCTCAATCTGCGCTTCCAAGATAGCGTACCAGAGCTTCTGGGCGTCAATGGTCTTACGGGCGCGACCTTCCTGCTCGTACTTCTCAAAGAGTTTCTCAAACTCGTCACCCCAGACATCAGCGAGGCCAGGAGCCTCGTTCGGGCAGAACAGAGACCACTTTCCGCCTTCCTCAACCCGTTTCATACTGAAAGCGAAGGTAAGCTCATGAACACTGCGCAAACGCAAAATCCATTAAGTACTCACAAGAGGTCAGGGATCCATAGGGCGTAGAAGAGGTCGCGCGCACGAACTTCCTCCTTGCCGTGGTTCTTGCGGAGATCGATAAACTCGAAGATGTCGGCGTGCCAGGGTTCAATGTAAATGGCAAAGGCACCAGGACGCTTGTTACCGCCCTGGTCCACATACCGAGCCGTCGCATCGTATGCACGAAGCATAGGTACAATGCCGTTCGAATAACCGTTGGTGCCGGCGATGTAAGAGCTGCGAATTTCAATCAGAACATTGACACACAACAAAAGGACTCGCGACAAACCCAGTAGCCCGGATGTTATGAATGCTGAGGCCAATACCACCAGCAGTCTTACTGATCATGGCACAGTTCTTGAGGGTATCATAGATACCCTCGATCGAATCGTCCTTCATGCATACGAGGAAGCATGAGCTCAGCTGAGGGTGAGGAGTGCCAGCGTTGAACAAAGTAGGAGATGCGTGGATGAAGAACCGCTCAGACATGAGATTGTAAGTCTCGATAACGCGGTCAATGTCTGCGCCGTGGATGCCAACCGCGACTCGCATGAGCAAGTGTTGGGGCCGCTCAGCTGTTTTGCCATTGATCTTGAGCAAATACGATCGCTCAAGAGTCTTGAAGCCGAAACTGATTCGCAAGCATCAGAACTGTTCGGACTGAGTGATACAGAGAAACTCACAAGTTGTAGTTGAAATCCCGGTCATAGATGATGGCAGAATCAAGTGTCTCTGCGTTTGCCATAACGACCTCGTATGTCTCCTTCGAAATCATGCTGGCAGGTCGGTTGTTCTTGGGGTTAACTGCTCCCTACGTCAGATTGGATCTAAGTTCGATATCGATGACAACGCACCATAATTGTACAAATCTTGAATTACATGTGAGAAGTTCTTCTTTGTCTGCTTATGCAAATTCGAAACAGCGATACGCGCAGCAAGGATAGCATAGTCAGGATGTTTGGTCGTAAGGTATGCAGCGGTCTCCGCAGCCAAGTTCTATCCGCTGGTGTTGAGTAAAATAGATCATACGCAAAAGGAAGCGACATACATCAAGTTCGGTCGTGGTCACGCCTTGGTAAACACCAGCGATGACTTTCTGTGCTACACTACAGTATATTGAGCTAAATTGCATGCCATGTCATCGAGAGCACTTACGTGATGGGGTCGACATGGTTTGGATCGAGGCCATAGCATAGCTTAGCTATCCTAGCCGTGATCTTGAGTATGCTGCATTAGTGAGGGACGCGTCGCAAATACGACGAGACGCGCACCTTATCGAACTGAACGCGTTCTTTACGGCTAGAGGAGTTGCAGCATAAGAAACAAGGTCGCTGATCACAATCAGACGCGTTAAGTATGCTTACCCATCTGTAGGGGTAAAAGAAGAACGCTTAGCATTCGGTGTCCCGCCTCGACTCTGATAGGGGGTATCCACGCACCTCGCTTGTAAACGTATGCCATTGCAGTCAAATGATATGTATGAGGGTTACGAGGCGATATGTATGGGAGGGGGGAAGCGGAAAGGGGTGGTGGTTGGAGAAGAAAAGTCGAAGCGCGACGCGACCGACTATAAAACACGGCAGCACGTGCCTCTTACTCAGCAAGCGCCGTCTTTTCGTGGGACGATCCGACGCGTCAACGAGATGAGACGCGTCCCCTGCGCGTTCTTTGGCCTTGTTTGTGTGCGCGTCTAGGTCACCCTTTGCGCCGACCAACCAGAGCGGCGGAAATCAATCATCAAACCCAAGGATGCTCAACGGACACCACATCAACCTCGCCGACCCTGCGTATGCGCCGTCGCTCGTCAGGCCCCCGTCGCCGTCGAGCTCGATTGGCACAGACTATGGACCAGACCAGACCACCGCCGAAGAGGCGCAACTCACTCG
This sequence comes from Panus rudis PR-1116 ss-1, assembly GCA_022160315.1. Taxonomy (NCBI): domain Eukaryota; kingdom Fungi; phylum Basidiomycota; class Agaricomycetes; order Polyporales; family Panaceae; genus Panus; species Panus rudis. Next base: position 75,611 of record MU275161.1, on the reverse strand, counting down.
AGATGAGTTCGCGGCTGAATGTGAAGCCAAACTGAAGCTGAACGAACCTCGTCCCGAAGAGATCGAAGCCAGCAAACCTATTCTCCTTCGACGACCAAAGACGCAGGCCGAAGAAAAAGGTGTGTTTTCGGGATTATTTGCCGCCATCGAATTGGTATGGGCGGGCCATCGTTCTGCAGGTTTTCCGGAGCTTCTCACATCCATGGCGACGAATTCGCCCCGTCTCCTATTTTTTGACTCGTTTTTCGCCTCCTATTCGTTTCGCTGCCGGATGTGGCTGATGCAGCATATACGCCGATTTCTTCGGGTTATCCTCCACGGCCATCACAATGGATAACGTATAACGTCTGACAATGTCATTATCCAGAGCTATTCAGAGAAGTCATGAACAATCTGCGCCGGGCTGTTCGAGAATTGCAGGAAGACGAGCTTTACGAACAGATCATGCTACGAGGGACGCAAATCGCGGAAGTAACACAACCATCTTCGAGCAACGTTGACTCGATCATGTCCAGTATTATGGGGCCTCCCGTGCAACAGCGTGCATCTATTCATACACTCCCCGAAACCGTGTTCACCTCAAATTCTCCCTTTGGCGGCATCAGTCCAATCCGTACATCGAGCCCGGCTCGCAGTCACGTCAGCCCTTTTGGATCTGCGGCCGGTGAAGGAGACACTGGTTCAAACGCCGGCACACCAAGCAAACGTGCCACGAGAGGTCGCAAGGGAAAAGGTCGAAAGTAAATAATGGGTGCGTTATAAACATTGTGAGTGTATGTCCATTGTTAAATAGCCTAAAGCGTTCTAAACTTTTTCCGCCACAGAGAACACTAAATAAATGCAGGCGAGATGCAGCCGGTATCTACTACTTCAGGTATATGCGCTGTCAATGTTGCTCACATACTGCTCTCCTCCGAGAAGAACTCCGGCAGTGATTCCTCCACGTCCTTGATCTTATCCTGTATCGCCTTCCTTGCCGTCATCTTGCAATCATGGTGCATATACGTCGCGCTCCCCCATCGATCGAATTCTTTCGATATCACCTTCAATCGTCCCAAATAGTCCGCCAGCCCTCGCTGCAGAATGTTGTCCCCTTTCGTCTTCTCCTTCCAGAATTCCAGCCAGCTTTGCGTGCAACCGTGTTGGTGCCAAGTAGCAGCGCATGAAGGCGCATGGTCGAAATGGAGTGGTGCTGCTCGGAGGTTCTCCCAAGCCGTGGTGAGGCGATAATAGCCTGTGAGCAGGCGGAGTTGCTGCTCCCGGGATACGATCAGCTTGCCATCTCGATCAACAAGCCCTCCACTCTCCTCTCCGGCATCTGCGTCTCCGTTGGCGCCACGAACCACGACAGTGGCATTCTGCATTATCTCGAGATATGCCACGCCACGTAATCCCCGAATATCAAGCTCGTCCGCAAGAGTCATGGCCAAATGCGCATACTGGATAGAAATGCTCATAAGCCTCTTCAAAAGGCTCACCATCGTCTCCAGGAGCCCACTGTGTTCGCACAACTGAGCAAGTCTCATGAGCTGCGATATTTTGGCGCTGTTGTCCTCGAAGATCGCCTTTGGGACGAGGGCGATGCGGGAGGAGGCAGTTGGGAAGGCTTTGGCAAAGGAGATCAAGCCCGAATCCTTGCGATTGACATGATCATTGATGACGTCTAGTGCCCATGTCTCGACAGACTTGAAGTTATACTTCATGGCCATTCGGGCGATATCCACCAGTCGAGAAATATCTGCTGTTGGGCCATGCGTTGCGGCCATGAGCTCGTTTGGTCTGCTTGGGCATGACGATTCAGCCGGTATGGTATCTCGTAACAAGACTTACAGTGCATAAAGGGCCCTTTTGACGACAGTATGATCAGCATTATGCACCGCGTCAATTAACATACGGAAACTCAGGCTTACCACAAGAAGTTCTTGAATTCGCGAACGGTGTCACCTGGGAGCACGAGAGGTTGCTGGTCAGAAGTTCCGTCTGCGACCTGTCCGCCTTGAGGCAACTGGAACATGGAGCTAAAGAGGGAACCATCTTTGGAGAGCATCGACTTGTGTACCTGGAACAACTATTCATGGCTGGCAGCACGACTCTAGGATGAAGACTCACATTGAATAGAGTATACTCCACTTGCAAGATGCAGCTGCCGTCCTCCATGTAATACGTATCGTCTCGCTCGACTGCAACCCTCTGCGGCTCGTTCTCCGAAGAACGCACTTCTCTCGAGGAACTTCCGCTTTCGGCCTGATCTGTGCTGCTTCCTGCAGGAAGTACTTCCTCATCCAGACGTGCACGTTTCCTCGAAGCCATGCTGGCCGACGACGATTCCGGGAGCATGCCAATCAACAAGAGGGGTGATCCAGTGGTAGTAGTGTCGAGTGTGGGCGAGGGAGAGCGAGAGATGGTGATGCTTTCAGGACTTGGTGTTATAGGAGTAGGGGCGAGGCTAGTTTCGGGTTCCATGACCACAGATCTCGTGTTCTTATTTGAACTGCACCCTGCAAGGTCTCGGTTGCACTATATGTCAGGAATATATTCGACCCGCACGTCCCAGATGTGATCCCATACAACCCTGGTCGTGACCGAATCCCTGGATGCTCTGCTTCTCGTCGGGACAGGTTTCGCAGGAAGGGAGCCTTTGAGGGAACGGAGGAATCGAATAGGCCTATGCAATCGTTGTCCGCCAGCTGAACGGGCAGAGGAGAACCTACTTCCGAGCTGGTTGCAGGGCGAGGGTTGTCCCCGGGTGTTGGGCGCTACGTAGATTAGATTGAACCGTCGCGTGCCGTCGCGTGCCTCCGACGTCTGAATCACGATAGCGTGGCTTGTAAGGCCCTCTCTACCTTCTCCTGAATTGAACGTTGAACTCTGTTTCTTTCTTTCGTACGTGTGTGCCTGACAATGTCCTCCACGGACGGGCAGCACGGCCGTTATATCCTCGCCCGGTGCCCCTAGCCTGATCTCACGCCTGCGCATCTCTTCCCGGATGAGATAGCACGCTTCTGTGCCGTATCACGACATCTTGTGGGACACTTGATACATCGCACTCAGTTTTATAAGCAATAGCAGCCCAGCAGCTCCCTTCTGGCGGCCCTTCTCCTGCGCTCATCTCCTCAGCTTTTCCTAAGGACACGACTGATTCGTGTAGCCGCCACCGATTGGCTTTCCCGAGCGAATCGCTGAAAGACATTAGGAACCACATAAGGCCGCTCCAAACAAGACACGATGCCGTTCGGAACGGTAGAGCTTAATGACGGCAACAAGGTGAGCGGTCTAACATAACGTTCAATTGCATGTCAGTAGACTGCTCTGCTTACCGCCACCGACGGAAACGACTTGTAGTTACCCGTGATTGCATTTGGAACCGGTTCAAAGTGGAAGGGACATGTTAGTCGCAAGCCTCCTCCATATCACTGACCCTGGAGGCATCTGATGGTTCTGCTTCGAATTCTTGCACTGTATTGCAGGACGTTACACAATATGTTGAGCAAGCACTTGAACTCGGCTTCACCCACATCGATACCGCCCAGTGTGCGTGTATACTTTCGTATCTACACTATAGATCTTCCAGTGCTGAATCCTAATAGACTACGGAACTGAGAAATACGTTGGAGATGCAATCCGGGAAACGGGTCTGGACCGCTCACAAATATTCATTACAACGAAGTACTCTGGGTTGGGTTCAGCCGAAAGTGCAATCAAGAGCAGTCTAAACAAAGTGAGCTACATTCAACGATAAAGTTCATTTCTACACTATTTTCATAATATTCAGTTAGGACTGAAGCAAGTGGACCTTTACCTTATCCATCACCCCAGGCTAGTCGCACGGGGGACGTGGCAAAAGCTGGAGAGATTTAAGGAAGAAGGTTTGACGAAGTACGTATACCAACATAGTGTGAGCTTGCACTGACCGGAAGTATGTACCCGTCCCTAGGAGCATAGGTGTCAGCAACTACACGTTAGAACAGCTGCAGGCCCTGATTCAGGAGGCAAAGGTCATTCCAGCTGTCAACCAGGTACTGAATGTGTAACTTCTCCGCACAATATGGCTCATAGATCAACAGATCCTCTTCCATCCATACAATTACCACGAGAACAAAGCCCTGTTGGAGTTCTCAGCGAAGCATGGTATAGTGACCGAGGCTTACAGCAGTTTAGCGTAAGAGAATCGTTCGCAACCCGGGATGTTGGGCGTTGTATTCATGAACTCTATCTCGTTCTGCCAGCCCAATCACTTCGTACCCAGGCGGACCCGTTGATGAACCTATAAATGCAGCTGCAAAACGGTTGGGCATAAGCCCTGTGCAAGTCATTTTCCTATGGGTACGCAGCAAGGGTGTTGCGATCGTCACGTAGGCTGCTTTCTCCTCACTCTACCTTCCATTCACTTACGGTATACCCATTAGGACAAGTTCAAGCAAAGAACACCTGAAGGAATATCTGGAGGTGTTCGACCTTCGTACGTCCGTTCACTCTAATTATAGGCCATTTACCTGCTGACACCGGTCTCTCAGCCCCTTTGACAGACGATGAGATTGCAGCCATCGACGAAGCCGGCGCGAAGGGTCCACCTTCCACTGCCATCCAGCGATTCGCTCGTCGAGCCGGTGTGCTTGTTACGTCTGTACTCCTGGTCTCAGTCCTCTACTTCCGTTTCCGATCGTTTATGTAGAGAGAATACGTACCTCTTAGAGCTAATATGATGCGTTTGTTTCCATGAGACGAATCGCAAGTGAAACCATCTCAAAATACGTCAGTATATGCGTGATGTCCGATTTCGTAGTACAAGGCTGGTACGGTGTAGGTCCTAAGTTGACAATCCCCACTCAAAACGGAACTATGGCCTCCTATCCAGGGCCATGTACTCAACGTTAAGAGGAGAATTGAAGAAACGGAGGTTCGGCCAGTGCATAGGCTACTCTACGTTCAGAACTCGTGACCTATGACCAGCCTCGGGCCCGAGTCTCCTTCCGTCTTAGCCCTCCTCGTTCAACCAAAACCATCAATTGCGGGGTGAGCATGATTCTCTCGGACGGGTCGGATGTCACAGACCACAGTGCATGCCGTATATATACAACCGTTGTTCTCCTCTCCTCTCTCAATGCACAAGGAGGGTTCCCCTCTGAATAGTTATAACCTCACGCGGACCCCTTAGTAACTGAAGCCACACACAAAGTCACCATGCGTGTCGAAGACGGCTTTCAACCAGTGTGTTGCCAATGATGTCTACTCTTATAATCCATGAATGCTAACCATCACTTTGTGGTAAATGTAGACACCTTATTCTGAGGGAAATCCATATTCATCGGATCCAGTCTTACCGAACCTCCTCAAACGCCTTTTCCCTTCGGAGGTGAGAAGGGACGTGGACCAAGATCTCCTTCATTTCGGGGACCTCCTTCAGACCAGTAAGCAGGACTACACCTCATTCGTGCCGTTCTAGCTGAGCTCATTCGTTTTAAATCGTAATCACATATCTAGAGATTAGAGACATCAGCGCACGCACCGAACCCCCCAAGCTCGTCCAATATGACCAGTGGGGTCGCCGCATTGACGACCTACAGACTTCCGAAGGCTGGAGAGGCTTAAAAGCTGCCATGCAAGAAGAGGGTTTGATCGGTATCTTCTACGAAAGAAGGTATCGGGAGTATAGTCGCGTTTACGGGTTTGCGAAGATGATGTTGGCCGTTGGGGACACTCGTGTGGTACGTTTTGATTTGATACTAGCCTCTCTCAACATTTGTTCATTACAGACAGATCTTCTGTCCCTTGAGTATGACTGATGGTTGTGCACGAGGTATGTGAAGCTGTAAATACCGCATACAATTTGACTGAACGATTGTAGTGCTCGAATTGTTGGGCACCCCTGCGTTGAAGCGAGATGTTATTCCTCGTCTCATCAGGTAGATGCTCATACCTATGATTTTCCGTAATGCGTACTCATTCATCCCAATAGCCGTGACCCTAAGGTCGCTTTCACTGCTGGTCAATGGATGACAGAGGTGGGTATGCATTGATATCACCGTTCCGGCTTCTGCTCAATTGACCTATAGCGTCCCGGAGGCTCCGACGTCTCCCAAACGGAGACGGTGGCCACACCTGTCCCGGGTGTCACAAGTCCCTATGGACCTGTTCACACTATCAACGGCTTCAAATGGTTCTCTAGTGCTACAGATAGTGATGTCGCTCTCGCCCTCGCACGTACCGGTTCTCCTTCTGCAGGTTCTCGAGGGCTCTCACTTTTCTTAATCCCTCTCCGCAAGCCCCTTCTCCGCTCACCCGATGAACCTGTCCCCTCACCCCTCACGAACAACATTCGCATTCACAGGCTCAAGAATAAGATTGGCACCAAGGTTGTACCCACGGCTGAGTTGGAGATCAACGGCGCAGAGGCATACCTCATTGGTCCCGTGAATCAAGGTGTCAAGTGCATTACGCCAGTATTGAACATAACTCGCATGCATTCCGCCGTTTCATCCGTTGGGTACATCCGCAAGTGCCTAGCCATCGCTACTGCCTATTCTCGTGTCCGTTCTATCTCAGGAGGTAAACAATTGCTCAAGGACAACGCCCTTCATGTATCCGTCTTGGCCAAGGTCAACCTGGTTTATCGAGCATTATCACATTTCGTGTTCGGCACTGTGGCATTGTTGGGTAAGACAGAATGTGGAGTCGCCACGGAGGAGGAAGAGTTGAGGTTGAGGATGCTTACGCCTGCGGTGAAGGCATTCGCAGCTCATCATTCTAGTATTGCTATGGAGGAATGCATGGCAGCACTTGGTGGACAAGGGTACATGGAGGAAACCGGCATTGGATTGTGAGTAATACCTTACCGTTGTAAAGGTTGCGAAGCTGACAGCTTTCATCAGGCTCATCAACGACGGTTTAGTGGAGAAAGTCTGGGAGGGAACCATTTCGGTCCTTTCATTGGACATCGTGCGCGCGACGTCCAAACCAGGGGTCCTTCAATCCTTCCTGAATGTAAGTATACTACTGCATTTACCCTGGATCATGCTAACCATAAAATCATGTCAGTGGGCCAATAACATCTTATCTTCGGTACCTTCAAACTTGACCCAATCTTCATCTCAACCGTTGTCCGCTCTCCGTTCCTCGCTGGAAATCCTCCAGACGGCATATACGCACCCCGTGTCACCACTCGTCTCACGTCCGGCACTCTTCCTCTTCTCCAACGTTGCTTCTGCTCTCAACCTACTTGAGCACGCTATTTGGGCTCATATCAACAATGAGCATACTCGTGACATAGATGCCGAGGTGTTCAGACGTTGGGTGCAGGAAGGTGGTCTCGACGGTGCTGTCGATGAGGTTAGGCGCGGCTTGTCTGCCAGTGCGGAGAAGGTCGCCATGGATTCCAAGCTTGTGTACGGAGAAGCGATCGTCAAAGATGCTGTGGTAGAAGTATCGAGGGCACATCTGTGAAGATAGTTTCGCTTATTTCATAGAAACAGCGGAAATCGGAAATTGTTATGATACAACCTCTTTGAATACAACCTGTCTGAAGCATCGCTACAAAATTTTAATCTTATAGTTTGTATCATTCGTCATGCAGACTTCAGTGACATCGCTATGATGGCGCAGGAACAAGATGGCATCTAAGAACGAGAGGTTAGTTTGCAGTTGACCGACCACAATAGAAATCATTTACCCTAGCAGACCACGTCCACCCCACCGTCGTGGTGTCAGAGTAAGATTGACTTCTTCACTCGCTCGTAGAACTTTGACTGGAATCTCCAGCTACAGGGTGGTTCAGTCATATGCGCGGGTAGGGTGTTATTATTTAGGACGCACATTTTCTCGTCTCCCGACGAAATCCGCCAATGGTTGCAACGAAGATGCGGGAAAAGATGACTTAGTTAGTGTCCCGAATGAGAGAATAAGGTCCTCTCTTAGTAAGCCCTGCGCAACGGAGATATACATCAGCCAAATTTGCAGAGGGTGCTACTGGGAGAACTCACCGCTGCAGCCGCAGGGCTATTGGGGGCAACACCATCCACTCTTGCGAAAGGTAGAAGCGAGGCGGGTGCCTCTCTTTGGGTCGTAGACGGCGCAGGTTCAGGAGGAGCCCGCGAAGGATCATACACAGACTGCAAAGCCACCGCTATCGAGTCCATTGTCGACTTATAGTCATTCCTCAGTTCAATGATTCGCACACGAGCATGCCTGACAGCCCATATGTCGATGTCATTCCGAGGAAAACCTTCAGCGTCGACCAGAGGCTCGGTGAGATTGGTGTGGTTAGCTTTCAGAATACTGTGTTGGGCTTCGATCTCGGTTTCGATCGCCTCCTTCTGAGCCATAAGAGCTCGAACTTGTTCAGTGGGTGATCCGGGAGTGTCTCGTGAAGGAATCATCATTCCCATAGTCCGAAGGTACTTATGAGGTCTGGTATTTGAGTGGTGGTGGTGGTAGGGGTACAAGGTGAACTGCTGTCGTAAGTTCAGGCCCCTCTCAGCCCGTCGGAGGACGCGAAAGGAATCCAGGCTACAATTACGCGTGCGGTCACGTGTCGGGATTCCTGATCGAGAATCGGACGAAGACGAAGACCGTGACTAGTACTGGTACCTCGGAGTGTTTCCAAGCTCTGTGCTTACCACCTTTCTCTCCTGTCTTACATTGTCTCAAACATACATCCGGCGTAACCAATATACAGTTCTTCAAATAAATGGACGACTTTCAATCACACCTGCCAGAGGAGAGTTCCTCGCTGCGACCAAAGACGCATGAACGCACCCCATCGTTCTTGTCGAATACTTCAGCAAATAGCTTTGCCCGACCTATCCATTCCCCTCAAGCAAGGATACACACACCGAGTCTTAGACATCGTCCGTCAACACCAGGAAGCTCTCGAAGTAATGTGTAAGCCTCGTGTCGCGCTTCGGAGAACGTGATATTGAAGCCATACAACAGGTCTACAGGAGACCATTCGGAGATCATCTCTCCCGTCCCACGGAGACATCATCAGCTACAGGCTCATGAAAGTAGACATTGGTTAGACACCCCTCCCCTTCCGCCTTCGTCGACGCGTGCTGGTTCACCTTCGTCCGCCATATCCACCACGTCCCCCGGAAGAGGGCCAAGACTCAAACATACCCTCAGCTTTAGTTCCATGGCAAGTTACGACGGCCCCGTTTCTGCAACGGCCTCATATCGCTTAAGAATGTCGCATGAGAAGAGGCCCGTTGTAGAAGATAGCATGGCGCGTCGGTGGGTGAGGTGGATGCACAAGCAGAATCTGAAGCATTGGGTAGTTCCTTGTGCAGTGCTTATATCCACTCTGGTGAAGTGGTGTATCGGTCTTGGATCATATTCAGGTCTGTTGAAGTTTTATTAGCTCGATCCCGGCTGAATACAGATCATATTATGTCTGTCAGGACACGCTACTCCTCCGATGTACGGTGACTACGAGGCGCAAAGGCACTGGATGGAACTTACCATACACTTACCTCCATCGCAATGGTACAATTATGATCTCGAATACTGGGGACTGGACTATCCCCCTCTAACAGCCTACGTATCTTGGCTGTGTGGTATAGTGTGCGTTCCCTCAATAATCTGGACTTTACCGAAAGCTCAACCGAGACTCACAGGGGAAACTGGATTGATCCCTCCTGGTTCGCTTTGGATCAATCGCGAGGCATCGAAACACCTGAGAGTAAAGTTTACATGCGTGCCACGGTTATGGCGTTCGACGCGCTTGTGTATGTCTCTGCGGTGATAATGTTTACGCGTATATGGCACCAAACTCGTTCATCGCGATCACAAGTATGTTGACGTCAAAATAGTTGCTTTGCTCCAGCTAACAGAAAACGAACGCGACAATTATAGCATGTAGCACTATTGACCCTTCTTCTGCAACCCGCCCTCTTACTGATTGATTTCGGACATTTTCAGTATAATTCTGTCATGCTTGGTATGCGCGTGAATGCGCTCAAGTCCACATACTTTTATTGACCACATCCTCCTTTATGTCAGGATTCACACTATATGCCCTCAACTGCTTTGCCATGGGGCAAGACATCTTGGGCGCAGTATACTTTTGCCTCAGTCTCGGCTTCAAGCAGATGGCCCTATACTACGCCCCGGCAATCGGCTCGTATTTGCTAGCCAAATGCGTGTTCTTGGGGCCTGTTGCAGGGTATGTATCTCGATTTCGTCCAATCGCAGGTTCTGGGATTGACCATTTCTTACGCAGGCGAAAACTGTTCATCAACCTAGCCCTCGTTACTTCTGTGACATTTCTCCTGCTCTTTCTCCCCTTTGTCCCACCTTTCGCCCCTTCACTAACAGCCGCTCTCCAACCGATCAAGCGTATCTTCCCCTTTGCACGTGGTCTCTTCGAAGATAAAGTCGCCAACTTTTGGTGTGCATCGAATGTGGTGATCAAATGGAAGCGATGGATGTCCACTGGCGGTCTGGTAAAGTTGAGCACTGCGTTGACCGCACTAGGCTTTTTGCCTAGCGTCGTTGGGTTAGGCTGGTACGGATGGAAGTACCGGGTGAAACCCGTTGATACGACACAGGACACGGCAGCTACAGTCACCGAAAATAAGGTCGATTCGGCCACGAAGTATAACGGCAACGACGCTTCATCAACAACAGCCCTTTTACCCCTCCTGCCCTATGCGCTTCTCAATGCATCCATGTCGTTCTTTCTGTTTTCCTTCCAAGTGCACGAAAAGACAATTCTTGTCCCGCTTTTACCATTAACCTTGCTCCTCTCCGGGTCTAGTCATGGGTCAGAGGTATTCGAGATTGGTATGCTGGTCAATAATGTGGCAGTATTCAGGTAGGCGTCATTGAACATTTTCTTCTCTGATTTCCTGACCAACCTCTGTATAGTATGTGGCCACTATTGAAACGTGATGGGTTGGCTATTCCCTACATCGCTATCACGCTGCTTTGGAATCGTTTAATGGGATATAATCCATTCCGTGTTGGTAATAACGGCAAACCGTCCCCTTTGCAATGCCTTTCGATCGTATGTCATATTATTCTACTTGATCAACATGCACGATTAACCACCATTGTCCACCTACTCAGACTATTTACGCCGCAGCATTCGCTCTTCACCTCATAGAAACGATAATACCTCCACCAAGGAGCCTACCAGACATATTTCCCGTTCTGAATGTCTTGATCAGTACCCCAGTATTTGCTCTGACATGGCTCTGGTCTATCAAGCGTAGTGTAGAGGTTGGTTGGGCGATCGGCGGACTTGGCTCATCCTCATCTACAACTAACCCCGCTTCGGCAATACCTCCGTCATTCAATTCCTCACACGTATTCCCGAGAAGATCAACCGTAACGGATAGGAAAACAAGTATCAGTAGCAGTATCGCTGGCGATGGAGATACGGGAGGGAGACAGTTCAGGACCAGAAGTTTGGGGTTCGCGCGAGGAGCAAGCCTAAAGCAGTTACCCAGCCGAACTGCTAGCGCTGGGACAACGCGGTAGCCCTTGGAACTGAGTGCCGTGATACTTCTCGTGTTGTCGTGTGGATTTTGCTTTGGAATACATGCTATCGCTTTCACTATATAAGCCTGTGGAGTTGGGCCGAACAACAAAGATACTTGCATTCCATAACGGGACACGCACCATTGACGCGTCCACGTGTTTGGAGCCATCAGCGCGCGATTGAAACCAGGTTTGTTTCGATCCATCCCATCCCAGCCAGTTGGGCTTGCAAGTGCCCTCAAGTTCCCCTACAGCTCTCGAACGCTCACCCTACACAATACACGAAATCTCAGTTACAGCGACGAATCAATATTCGAGATATGTCTCTACACTCTCCTACGAAGAAGAAATACACGACAGAGGAGAAAGCACAACTTCTAGCAAATCTTGATCTCGAAGGTTATCCCTGTACCAATCCTGAATGATCTCCTCAGTCTGATTCTAATTTGAAACATGTAATAGTCTCTCACCGGGTACGACAATTTGAAGAATGGCTCGCTGATGCACTGGAGAACTTCCGAACACACCAAGAAGGTTTGATCTTGCGCGTACCACGACTTGTGCGAGACGTCACCTTGAGGGACTTTGCAAAGTACAATGGTGATATCCAAGAATGCTTGAAAGGGATACAGAGGGAGAGACTTGGTGGAGAAAATGGCGCGACGACTATTGATAGGACGACTAGGAAGAGGAAGTGGGTGGAGAGTCAGGAGGCGGAAGGTAGGGCCGCAGCAGACGCGGCAGAGACGGAGAGTACGAAGGCCATGAAGAGTGGTATGTATCTTTTAACTTTCAGTGAATCACCCACACTCATTGTGCGTGGCGACGCAGCCCGGATGATGATGGCCACCCCGAAGAAAGCTGGAGGAACCTCCAATGCACCCGGAACGGCTCAACGCTCGCGGTTACCTATCACAAATACACCCGGAACCATCAGAACTACACAACGTCGGCCACCTTCGCGCGCACCTTCACCAAGCCCACGGAAACCAATGCGACAAGGTTCCAAGGGTAAACCACTCGCATTCCCTCGATCCGCTATCGCTGGACCCTCGTCACCGAAGAAACCAGCATCACCTTCCAAGCTACCCTCTCGGCCTCCATCACCATCTAAACCCGGCCAAGTTCGGGTCCCTTCATCATCAATGTTCAATCCAAGTCTACCTGACGCTCAACCACGCTGGCCTCGGAAAGACGAGAATATGTTATCTGTAAACGGTTCCCCAATCGCAAATCCCTATCAACTCGGGTTCAGCTTTAACTTTGCTTCCTCCTGGTCGCTCGACGATTTGAATGAAGAAAACGAGGAGGTGGAAGTGACGGAGGAAGAAGGAAAGCTGAAAGCGCCGCGTACACTGAGAAGGACGAATAGTATTATTGTCCGCTCAGTGTCAAACTCTTCGATTGGCGGTGGTCATTCGAGGAGCGGGAGTCAAGCGAGCATTGCCCCCAGTCACTCGCATTCACGGGCCAACTCCCAATCGACACTGAACAGCAGTGGGGGATTCATGCCTACACGGAACATTCCCGGTTCTTCATCTTCTCAACATATACCGCCGTCTTCTTCTAAAACCTCCACTCATTCCCGCTCCAACTCGAATTCCCAGCAAACTCCTCGCAACCTTTCCTCAACCATCGCGCTTCCGCCCGCAGCCGCGATCGTTGCAGTCCCGACGAAGGATGGGCATGTGTTGGAGTTCGATCCCTTGCAGACGTCGCCTGATGAGATTGATGCTTTGGAAGGTATTACGGATAGTGCGAAGAAACAGGCGAAAGATGATATCGCCAGGCTGGTGTTGAAGGCAGTAGAGCGATGGAAGATCAAGTAGTGTCAAATCTGATCTTCTGCTTCCTATTGTTTTGCCGCTATTCCTTGCTTTACCGCTGTCGAAGTTTCCACTTGGTCGTACTACAATCGGTGAAGGGAGTCACATTCGTAGCCTATGTTATGTTAGGTAACTATTCGTATTATGATGTATAACAGTAAGAGCGGATAGTCGATATACTGATGCTGTACAACAAAAAGATATGTATGGCTATAGCTGAAAGGAAGCAAGCAGGAAAGGTTATTAGCAAAGTATGGTATAAGGGTATGGACAGAAAGATGACGGCAGGGAATACAGCAAGAAAGCACGACGAGACGAGTTGGAGATAACGAGATACACTGAAGCGAGGAACAACAAGGGAAGGAGAGAAGATAATGCATGAATGTTGATACAAATGAGAGCAGACGATCACCCTGCATTAGAATGGAAACTCAGCTTACGCAATGAGCCAAGAACCTTGTCCAGTGTCTTTGACGAGAAGAGTCTGAATTTGCTCCTACGTGGAGCTTCGTCGGGTATCGGTGCCGTCGAGGACTCTCGCGAAGAGACAATGTTTGTGGAAGATCCCAGAAGCCCCACGCGCGGAGGCACACTTTTCTTCTGCCTCTCCCCAATCAGATGTTTGGGGAGCCTCTGTTGCCAACATCCCTTCTTATCCTCGATCCTCTCTCTCCAATCCAGCAGAGCCTCTTCACGTCCATATCCGAGGGACATCGACGGAGCGAATCCGCTGCTGGTAGCGGAATGGAAAGAGGAACATAGACCCCTCTGTCCCAGGTAAAGGAATGCGTCCTTATCATTCCGCTCAGCCTCCCTGGCAATTTTCTCAAAGAGACGCATCACTTCTATGTCTCCTCTGGAGTCCATGCAACACGAACAATAGAAATTGACTGTCGGCGATGGCTGGAGGACGAATTGTTTTAGGGTAGGAGAGAGGAGGCGAGGCCAAGTGATATCGGGGGCAATGGCAAGATCCTGAACCCCCGTTGGGCTGTAAGGCGGAAGGTCAAGGACTGGGGAAACCAGACCGGAATGAGCAAGTTCAGCATGTACCACTTCGGCTGCGCGTACGGAAGGCCAAAGGTCGAGCATGGAGATCCGCAGGTGTGTGAGACGCGAGGGAGAATGCGAGGACGAAGTAAGGTATCGAATTACTTTGTGAATTTCCTCGAGATTGCCATACCCAAGCCCACGGAACTCCATAGCTAGATGCAATCGCTCGAGGTTAGCCATTGTCGCTGGTTCTTCGGTAGAGGTAAAGAGAGGGCGCAAAGGGGAGTGTTTTAGGAAGCTGGTCAACTGTACGGGCGTACATCGCGCTCGAAGAGTGAGTTCGACCAAGTTTGGGTAATGCACTCCGAAAAGTAGCGTGAGATGTGGTTCACTCCCCATGAACCGGAAGGTGGACGACGAGTAGAACGTGAGTGTTTTCAGCGTCGGGGCAGCGTATTGCACAATTGGACTCAAACACAGTGAGAGTTCTCTCTGGCTGCATATCCGCGCGTACGATGCCTCTTCGTCGAGGCCAGGGTCATCGGTAATAAAGAGGTGGTAAATAGGCCTCCTTCGTCGTGGGGGCCCAGAAACAAATCGGAAAAGGCAGTGACTGAACAACATAGTTCGGCGATAGTCTAGCAGGGACAAGGAGAGCCATTGATGAGGTGAGGATACTTCACGAACGTAATGTGAGACGGAAGACAGTGCGACGCCTGTCTTTGCGTCGTTGAGGCAGGCAAAGTAGAAGATCCGATCATGTATCTCTGGAGGACAGGCATCCATGCTCAAGCCGTGGATAGTCTATGCCGACAGATAATTGAACATCAGTGGAATGTAATAATCTCTGTTCTGGTTCCACGTACGTCCACAGGACCTCACCAATCCTGAATTCTGACCTTGGCGATGTCTCGCACTTCGTGAAGGTGTCCTCGACCCTTGCCCAACCCAGAAAGCTTTTTTTTCGTCGGGAGGAGTGCTGGGAAGAAGGATGTTGAACGGTGAGAGGGAAAGATAATAGGACCCGAAGCGTGCTCGACAAACTCACGTTTCGCGGCGGCTTTGAGGAGAGAGCAACCTTCGGCGGTCCTTCGCAGACTCGCATCCTTCTCGATCGATCAGTCCACAGGTGAGTCAGCGTCACGTTGTTGTCACACCAGCCGCGACGCGAGGAGGCTCGATCAATTCTGGTCCGAGGACTAACTACGGACTCGGACTCCTGGCTGCTTCAAAAGTTTCAGCTTCTACACGCGTACAGGTCCCAGGAAAGCATTGACTGGCATCTCCAATTGCATTGCTGCCCGTCACGGTATGTCCTACGTACTTAGTACTCACTCATGCTGGCTGTGGCGGACCCTGCCATTGAGAATCCGGATGGCCGCTGCATGCATGCCTACTCGATGTACTCGTACTTATTTCCAGTAAGTACAGTACTGTACTTAGCCCGGTAGATCTGGTGTCCCGGAAGCAGCTGTACTCCCAGTTGCAAGCAGTGTCTTGGGTCCACGCTGCACCGGTAAGCAAGCATTATGGCTTGACCGGAATCGCCTCGTCTCCTGACGAATGGTGTGTTCGCTACCACCAGCCTGAGCAGATCAGTTGAACCCTACAACTCCCCCCAAAGGACATGGAACATCAATGCCCTGCCGAAATCTGGACAAAGATATTCTCCTTTGCATGCACAGATGGCGGCTATACAGGCTGCTCTCTTTCACGCGTGTCGAGATACTTCCGTGATGCATCGCTGCCGGTGAAGCTTCAGACCGTATCCCTGCACGGTGAACGTAGTGCCTGCCTGTTTCTCAACATGCTTCGGTCAAGGCCACATCCTCCGCGCGTCAAGGATCTACATATCAGGATCAGGGACCCTCCACGTCCTGACTCGGAGGATTTCTCACAGTACACATATGCCCAACTCTCTGAAAAGATGGGTCTTGGTGTGTATTTTGCAAGGAATAATGGAGTTGAAGTCGTGAAGTGTACGACAATAAGTGGTTATCCCCTCACATGCAAAGGAAGTGATCCAGGGGTCCACATCACTTTCCTGCCACCAAAGATACTAGAGCGAATCCTTCTCCTACTCGCCTCAGAACTTGAAACACTATCCATTGCGTGCCTGCGTTCCATGCATGCCCCTTTCCTTGATGAACTCATTAGCAAGGGGTTCCCAAGACTAAGGGATTTAACGCTCCTTGGCTTGAGCTATCCGCTATCGAGATCGAGGGCTGTAGATCGGAGAATTCCTAATTCTTCCCTGTCTTCTCTTTCGATATCTCCATGTAGCATATTCCACTATGTCGTTGTCGGACATTACTCGGCATGCACCTTCATTGACTCACTTGCGTCTGTCGGGGCTCTCCAGATATGATGGCCTTTATGGAGACGCGTTAAAGAGTTTGACCGCTGCTGGACTCGACTCCGAGGCGCACATTGACCTCGACGACATCATCCCCTTTGTATCTCACTTCGACGTATTGTGCTGCAACCGGACTACACCATACCTACCCGCAGGCACCATCCAATATCGTCAGCGGTCTCTTGGGTTGCAGCCGCGCAGAAGTTGGATACACGGGACATCATCCGTGTTGCTATAGGTTACGAGGGATGGGGGCAGGGAAATCCAGCATCTATGATAGAAATTGAGCAGGCTATAGAGCGAGACTGGCTTGAACGCATAGATGGTAGGGGAGGATGCTGGATTGATCAAGTCATTGGGACATGTTCCGCATAGGATGGTCATATTTCCTTTTCTAGTAGTTTGGCCTTGGTTTGGCCGGACACCTTCCCTATGCACTGTTCTCTTAGTCAGTTGATTCCAATGTTATCTCTAGAATGATCATAATCTGTAATGCTAGTATCGCAGAGGACCAAGCAATCAAATGCACTTGTCGCATACACTTGCGGAAACGGTTGTGAGCATTTCAACCTGCACACCTTCCTATATGGGCAGCTACATCAGTTACGGCGTTCAGTATGATTCTCTTGCGTGACCACAACGCCACCGTGATGCCGCGACTGTCTGCCTCCATGCGAAATTCTATGTATACTTGCGTACACTACTTGCCTTAACTCTTACAATTGTCTTTCACGAATAACGACGTGAACGACAACCTGCGGTCGTCATGTCTTCTCCGAGAGACAGACCCTTGTTGACATTCCCCCTCCCTCCGACGCCACCACCCAGCTACGCCGCAGCTCACGACGACGAGGACGACGAGAAAGATGCACCTCCGAAGAGATGGATCCACTACCTGCCCTTATGCTGTAGGTCGCATGCGTGCGTATAGGCGATGAGAGTGCTTACCAGGCACAAATTTTGCTTGCGTAGTCGCTGTATTCCTAATGCTCGCGCCTCACCCATCGCTCCTCTATGTACTCATCAACTTCCATTTTCGTATTCTCCATTCACCATGGAAGTTTGCGCAACATCTCTGCATCACCTACCTTCTCTCCTTACTTGCGTTCTCGTCCATGATAACCATCCTCGCACGCGACCCCGGCCCTGTAACATCCGACAAGCAAGAGCAAAGCGCACGCCACGCTGAAGATATGAACGTGATGGAAGCATTGCTAATGGGAGGCGACGAAGACTTGCATACGCCAGGAAAATGGTGCAGGAAATGTTGGGCTCCGAAGCCCGAACGAGCCCACCAGTAAGTGATCCAGACGGTGCGCGGTGGGAAATCGAATTAACGTCTATATAGCTGCTCACAGTGCGGCAGATGCGTCTTGAAAATGGGTACGCATCCTTTAGCCTTGAAGTAATGACCAATGTGTGTTGATTACGCGCATATAGACCACCACTGCATATGGCTTGGACATAAATGTATTGTGAGTATTCCTATCGAGTCAGAACCCTGACATGTAACCCCAAGTATGATGCAGGGACACAGGGCATACACGTCTTTCTTGCACTTTATTACTTGCCTCACATTACTTGCGCTATACATCGCTGTGATTTGTGCTTCGGTAGTCTACTATGCCTTCAACAACCCTCTATCCATCGTAAGCAGGCAATATCCGGCTTCATAAGCTGGCTTCTGATGAAGACACAGGATGAGGCCACACCCGTACACGCTATGATGTTATTTTTTGCGGGTGCGGTAATCACGCTGGTAATAGGCCCTTTCTTGCTGTGGCATATTTATCTTGTCTCGTACGTCCTTTCGCCATTCTTCAAATCGATTGCTTCTCAATAGTGCGCTTACAACAGAACGAATCAAACCACTCTCGAGTCGCTATCCCCTTTCCTCCTCTTACGTCAAATTCCTGAACTTCCTGAAGCCTCACCGGAAACACGCAAACTATCAAACCCTCCTTTAGAGCATGAGCTTTCATATAACCAGCGTCGGCTTGTGCGAGAGGCCCACGGTCATATCAGGTTGTACGACGTCGGATGGAGGAAGAATTGGGCCCAAGTCATTGGTTGGAGTAGACCATTTGGTTGGGTTTGGAGACTAGCTTTGGGCGGTGGGGGGTACGTTCATCAAAACTGCTAAGATTTCTCGTTCTACTTCGCTGCAAATCTTACTAACTACGGCACAATCAGGAAAGGCGACGGGAAGTCGTTCCCTCGAAACCCAAGAGCAGACGAATTGCTCGCGCGACTCGCTGCGGACCTGGTGGATGCTGATAGGCATCGTTGATCTGGTAACTCTAACATCTTTTCCTCGCTTGTCGATATATACTCTATTATTATCGAGTCGGACTTCGGTACATCAGTATTGCTTTATACCCTCATCTTGCAACCTTCTCACTTCGGATGATCTGTGTTTTGGACGCTGCTTGTAGCGAACTGTGGCAATTTCGATGATCTCACTTTGAACCTTCTAATGGTGTTCGCCTCCCCTTTCCCCCTTGTTCCATCCGTACGCCCAGAAGTCTCTATGCTCTGATTCATCAACTGCGGAACAGGGATAGCGCACTCTCACCCATAGGCCCGTGACTCCTTTTCTTGTTCTCAAGATGGTACAAGGCTAGGCTGAAGTGTCAATCATTTGCTCACGGGCTTCAAGCCGCTGGCCGTGTACATGTGCGTGTTTACACCTCAAACACAGATGTGATTGAGGCACGATACTCACAGGGAACTCCAACCTTCAGGCCAAGCTCTGGGCACTCAGTGGGAGTTGGTAGTTCACCTTCTCTCTATATGTATGCGAAGCGATCGTCCTTGACCCAGCTTTCCTACATAGAATCGAATTTGGTGACTGCGTTCTCTCCACGCGTCTAGAACCGCGCCCAGAAACGTAAGTAGTGCAACGATACCCTCGTGCGACAGCTACGGATTCTCCGCGCCCTCAATATTGGGGGACGTTCTGTCACTTAGCTTCTGTTGCATTCCCTGTTGTATTGGGACACGTGGAGGAGACAAACCATCCGGTCCCGACAAGAACGTGTTGTCCATGCATTTACGACTCGGAGAGGATCTTCTTCAGTTTTTGAACGTATGGCCAAGGGATTACAACCTATTCCAACCGAGAATATTGGCGTTAGTCGGAGGGTAACCGGTGACCAACAGCTGACTGGTGGCGACAAGGTGGCGGTCCCGTGCACTCAAGGCACGAACCTCAACTGGTCTCTGAATTACGTCCTGACCTCCGTCCGTTTGCGCTCGATGGCACCATCATTGCACTATTCATGCGTGCTCAACACTCGTCAAAGCCATAAGTACCAGGTCTTTTGTGGAGCATGGCTCTCTCCTTTCGCCCCTGCCGGCCACGGTCGATGTCCATTTTGACTTTACCCTCTGATTCTCTGGGCACTTCTCTCGTGCTTTGGTCTCTTTTTAGCCGTCATTCGCAATTCCTGAACCCGATGTCGTGATTGCCTTACGCGCCCAGTGGACGCATGCGGGAGGAGCGATGGATGTGAGTTACTTCCCTTTTACAAGTGTACGTACACGTCAATTACATGGCTAGCGCAACTGTTAGAATGCGCCTTACGCTTCTCCATTGCTGAAGCTGATCGTGCCATTCTTGACGCGGAACAAGGGTCAGCAGACGTGCTCGTGCACTCCGCGGCTACATGCTGTGGTAATTGTCCTGGCTTGTAAAGGTAGCATTGCGAAAACCTGTGAGCCTAATAATTTGGTATTCGGAAAGGAAGGGTGTTTTATTGATGGAACCTGTTATTCTTATGACTTAGAACACTATCATGGACATGCACGCCGTTCCTGCTCGGATCTAATGTTCCCCAGAACCTTGCCCAGGAGTCATCGATTCTGGATTGGTGGGTGCTGATGAATAAGCACCAAGAACGACCCCACGTTGCCCTACGTTCTTGCGATGAGCGGTGAATACCGGCGGGTATGCTTCACCCATCTCATCAAGTTTCATAGGCCTGGAAGCTCAGCCGCTGTTTGCAAGGCCGGCGGAGACAAAACGTTCTTTGAAAGCACTGAAAGCCCCTAACACTTGATGTCATGCTTACGTAAGCATCCATTGGTCTCGTTGCAACTCGCGCTCCTCCCGACCTTTAAAACCCCTTGCGGAAGGCAACAAGATGCAGCAATCCACGAACTTTCCACCGCCGCGCAAACCCTACCAATATTCAGAACATGACATTCATCGATATCGTCGACATTCGTAACCGCACAACCGGCAGCAAAGATGCTCTCGACCTCCGAGAGGAGGTTGTGCGCGGTTTATCCCACCATGCAGGGCATAAGACGCTTCCGACCATGCTGCTATATGATGAACAGGGCCTGCGAATTTACGACCGCATTACGACGGATGCACCAGAGTATTACCTTTTCGCTGCCGAGGAAGAAATACTCAAGAAACGTGCCAACCAGATCGTAGAATACATGCATGCCGGACGATCTGAACAGTTTTCTGGCGAGGCGGTGATTGAATTAGGTGCAGGGTGAGTATCTCATTCTTTTCACTTCGTAACACAGTTATTTCGCGTGTTCGTTTCGTATTCACTTGTTTATCACTACACTTGCCATCATCGGACATGCATAAAGCATCCGAGATAATACATAACACGACAACATACGCTTATCTTCTGGACACGGAGCCGAATTCACGGAGCCTTGCTATCTTTTCATTTAACTTTCCACGCACAAGCGCTCCCCCTCTACCTTCCAGCCATAAATTCAGTGCACTGATGGCGGTTCGTCTACAGAGCACTCAGGAAGACTTCTCACATCCTCCAAGCTCTCGCTCAATTAGTCCCATCCCCCATGCCCAACGCCCCTGTTACATATTACGCTCTCGATCTCGAGAAACGAGAGCTTGAACGTACTCTCTCGGACTTGAGCAACTCAGAACTGGGTTCTGAGTTGAAGGGTCGAGTAGCTACCAAAGGTCTATGCGCTACCTACGACGATGGCCTAACCTTCATTCAGGACGGTGGTTTGCAGTCTCAAAGTGCAGATCTCCAGGGTTCCTATTTACTTGATAAATTGGGCCGAGATCTTTCGCCCGATTCAACGATTTCTTCCAATTCCACAGGCACCAACGCAGACGGGACACCTCCGTCCACCCCAGGGTCAGAGAGGGTTCCTCTACATCTCCTTTTCCTCGGATCATCTATTGGCAATTTTGCCCGCGGCGAAGATGCCAAGTTCTTGCGCAGCCTGCCTTTGCAACGTGGATCTGGTGATACCCTACTGCTTGGTCTCGACCATGCGAACGAGCGCAATAAGATTGAGGCCGCATACGACGACTCCAAAGGGATTACGAGGGAATTCATCATGAATGGCCTCCGTCATGCTGGTCGTATCCTCGGCAATGAAGAACTCTTCTCTCCCGGAAAATGGGAGTACGTCAATGTCTACAACGAAGACCTCCGTGAGCAGTTGTGTTATTGTCTCCAATTTATGTACACATAAACTAATCTCACCCGTTTTACAGGCCAACACGAGGCATACTATCGCTCTAGATGCGCACAAAAGATCGTCGACCCCGTATCGAAGTCCGAATTTACATTCTTGCAAGATGAGAAGATCAAAGTGGAAGTTTCCACGAAGGTGGGTGTAGGCTATGTCGGACGTGCTTTCTTGCAACTGAGGCTTTGATCTGCTGCAGTTCTCCGATGAGGACGCGTATAAATTGTTCTCCGACGCGGACCTTCGCCCTGTTCATCGGTGGACAGATAGCACCTCGTCATATTCTCTTTGGCTTCTAGAGCGTCCTGCCTTCACCTTCCCTCTTCTGAAGACCCCCGAATATCAACAAGGCAGGCTCGTCTCGTCGCCATTCAGCATACCCTCCGTCGCGGAATGGCAGAATATGTGGGCTTGTTGGGACTTCATTAATTTACGAATGATTCCAGAGTCCATGCTCTTCGAGAAGCCAATCGATTTGCGACATATCTGCCTCTTCTACCAAGGTCATATACCTACTTTCTTGGATATCCATCTTTCGAGACTCCTACAAGAGCCTCACACCCAGCCCGAAGAATATAAGGTTCGTGGATACTTGTGCTCAGTAAAACATGTAGTTGATGCGAAATAACGACAACAGTATATTTTTGAGGTATGCGTCGCTCAGAGTCCCTTTGTACTTTGGTTAACGTCCTGCGCAGCGAGGAATCGATCCCAATGTCGACGATCCCACCCAGTGCCACGTATGTTTCTACTACTGTTTCTCCAAGGAACCTTGCTGACCATCCCCAAATGCAGCCGCATTCTGAAGTTCCTCAAACTAAAGAAGACTGGCCTCCTCAGTCCGCAATCCTCGAATTCCAGGAACGTGTCCGAGCCAGAGTCCTACGACTCTATGATGATATCTCCTCAGGGAAGGTAAAACTCACACGAAAGGCCGCTAGAGTACTCTTCATGACTTTGGAGCATGAAGCATTCCATGCGGAGGTACGTTAAGTTAGCGAACGTTTCAGCTTCACAGCTCACATTCCTTGGTAGACACTGCTATACATGCTGTTACAACGTGCTGGAACTGGTACAATCCCGCCTTCAGGTTTCATCCCCCCTGCCTGGACCATCTTGGCGGATGCATGGAACAGTGCCCCTAAACCTTCCCAAGGCTCTGTCGTCCTTGGCCCTGAGACAATCACTCTCGGGCACGATGATGACGAAGCAGACGATGAAAGTACGGATGTCGCAGGTCACGAATTTGGCTGGGATAATGAGCATCCGAAACGTCAAGTCGAAGTTGGGGCCTTCCGTATTGACTGGCGTCCGATCACCAATGGTGACTTCTACAAATTCTACAAATCCGACGAATCAAGGGGTAAAGTGAAGTTTCCCGCTAGCTGGGTCGAAGAAGATGGCGAAATCAAAGTCAGGACCTTGTACGGGCCCGTGTCTATGGATGTTGCCTATGACTGGCCCATCATCACTTCTTTCGATAATCTGTCGGTATACGCTAGGGTGAAGGGCGGCCGCATTCCCACTGAACCAGAGTTGAGGTTGTTCTACGAGAAGTTTGACTCTGGTTACGAAGGAGGCGCGAATCTCGGGTTCAGAAACTGGCACCCGATCCCGTAAGTGTGATCACCTGTCTTCACCTGACCCTGCATGGCATAGCTCAAATGCGTTTCATCGTAGGGCGACCGCTGGGGTCGGCAAGGACCTCAAGGGTCACAATGGAGGCGTTTGGGAGTGGACGTCGACTGTCCTGGATAAACATGAGGGTTTTGTACCTTCTCGCCTGTATCCCGGATATTCAACCGACTTTTTTGATTCGCACCATCAAGTAGTGGTATGTGCCCTCCCTGCCTGAGAACTCCAGGCCCCGTCGTTGCTCACCAGCCTTCTTGTGCAGATTGGCGGCTCTTACGCAACAATTCCTCGTCTCGCTGGCCGACGAACCCTGAGGAATTACTATCAGCACAATTACCCTTATGCGTGGGTTGGTGCTAGGGTTGCGTATGACGTTTGAATGAAATGACTTGAAAGGTAGCACGAAGTTGTGTAACAAATGTAACATTAGGGATGGATATCTTCTCGGAATACCGGACAATGAATCTCAACTCTCTCAATTCATTCTGCGCGCTGCTCCCTTGCTCAGCACTTTACCGTAACAGCCTGTGATGAGAACAAGACGTCATGGTAACATAGAAAGGGCCCATCGTTGTACAGCTTGTGTGCCTAGTTACCTTTGAACTTACACCTCGACGTCACCGCTTCTAGTACTGGTATCAACTCGCGATCGCTGGTGCTGCATAGATTGGTTGCAATAATGGACGGTGTCATTCTGACCAAACCCGCGAGATACAACATCGAGGATACAAATATCGCACTCCTAGGATCTGACGTGTGTAATTTCCTTTCTCGCATGTTTAGATGAGAAACGATCGTTGCAGGTTAGCTGGAAAAGAATGTCAGAGAGCATGCAGGTGACAAGGAGGCAGCATGGGAGAACGCAGGCAAAGAGCCGGGGTTGCAGATATGGAGGATAGAGAAGTTCAAGGTCGTGGAATGGCCCAAAGAACGATACGGTTACTTCTACGATGGAGATGCATACATTGTGTTATATGTAAGTCGAGCCCTTCTATGAATTCTACCCGTAAATCCTGAAGCCTCTGGTCTCGATCGCGTAGACGTTCAAGCTGGATTCGAATTCTGAAGAATTGTTTTACAATCTACATTTCTGGATAGGCCAGGATAGCAGCCAAGATGAAGCCGCAACCGCAGCATACAAGACGGTCGAGCTTGACGATCGTGAGTAATCGAACCAATTCACCTGACGCTACTTTCGAAGTCTTGCCGCAGACCTGCATGGGTTGCCTGTACAGTACCGCGAAGTCCAAGGCTACGAGTCGGCCGTTTTCCTATCATACTTTCCTCGCTTCATCTCCTTGCATGGCGGCATATCGACTGGATTCCACCACGTCTCTTCGCCTCCTCCCGACGAAACGAAGCGATTGTATAGGGTCACCTCTCTTGGTAATCGTCTTATCATTCGCGAGGTTCCTCTCGATGGGTCGAGTCTCATTCCGGGCGATGCATACGTTTTGGATATGGGAACGAAGGTCTGGCAGTTGAACACCAAAGGAAGCGTAGGGAAGGAGAGATTCAAGGCGGCGGAGTTCGTGAGGCAGTTGGTAGAGGAGAGAGGAAGCAGTCCTGAGGTCACCGTTTTCGGTGCGTTTGTATTGAGTGCATGCCATAAAGTGGTACTGGGTACTGATTATTTGCGTCTGGACCTAGATGAGGGCGGTCAAGGCCTAGGCATCTTCCTTGCAGCCCTTGGACTAGAGTCGATGCCTGAGTCTACTGAAAGCCAACCGGACCAACCAAGAACCTTGTACCGCATCTCAGATGCGACAGGCGACCTTGCGTTTAGCCCTGTCGAGTCCAAGCCATCATCTCTGACGAGTTCAGACGCATTCCTCTTGGACGACAGTGCAAACAAGGCTGATCCTGCCGTATATGCATGGATTGGAAAGGAAGCGTCACTGCAGGAATCCCGTTTGACCATACAGTACGCGCAGTCGTACTTGTATATAACCGAGAATAAGACGCGATCCCGTGTCGCTGTCTCGCTTGTGAAGATGAGGGAGGGGAGGGAGACGGAGGGGTTCAAACAGGCCTTGTCTGCCATGGTCGATCAATGACTTGAGAAAGAGAATGTACCATACTATGTTACCATACCTGTCAATCATCCACATCCATTCGGGCACCATTGTCTGCTGCCTCGTCAGCTTCTTCATCTGACTCTGAGTCTGGGTCCCAGCGCCGTATAGAAAAGACATCTGCACCCCCTTCCTGTCGCAAGATCCTGAAACAATGCATTGTGTATTCGTATTCAGCTCATCCCATTCAAGAAACTCAGAGCTGTATTATACTCACTCGTCGAAAAGAGCAATTGTTTCCTGATCATCGTCGTCCTCATTCATTCGCCCACCCATAAAGGCACGGAAGAATCGACGAGTATCTTCAGGGGTCCCTTCAGGCAACCTTCTGACTTCGGTCGGTGTCTTCGACATTCCACTAGCGCATGGCGAGCTTGGTAGAGGACTATGTAGCGTGATGTGTCGTTCAACTCCTGCAGTTAACAGCAGGGGCCAGTGCGGATGCATCAGTGTAGAGTTGATGATGGATCTATGTCCTTGGGAATTTCTGTGAGATACCACGAGGAAACATACTAGATACGTTTTGGCCTACCTCCTAATCTGCAAATTGGGGTTGACAATTCCACGGGAATCCGTCTAGGAGCTGAATACTGATTGGCGAATCCTAGCAAGGGGAAGTACAGTCAGCTAAAATATTCTTCAAAATTCATGTGTACGGCCTAAGTCCGACTGACCGACGCTGTCTGGCATTGCTCCTGCATCCCAATCCTCTACCTTGACTTCAATGCGTGCAGCTGTTAGGGATTCTATGGAGGGTATCTTCCAAACGTATGCTCTAAAGTCGTCGGAGCCAGCAGAATAATACTCGTCGACGTCCAGGGATGGACCACCAAAGGAGCCATGCTACTTTCAGAGGGTAAGATCATGAACGAGAAGGGGCAAGATTCTCCATACCTTGATCGTACACGAGTTGCTATATGTTCGTTCTCCAGCTGGCACAGGGGTCCCATCTGGTAAGTTCCGTCCACTGCACGTTGCGATAGGGAAAGGATCCAACAGAGCGTATATTGTAGGAAGATAATGCTTGAGGCGAAAATCAAAGCTTGGTCATTCCTGGACGACTTGTAGAACTTACCAGCATCGTGACCGCGAGCTTTTCCCCGGTCTTGTCAAAAGTGATACTCCCGATTTCAGGTCGAGTGAGATGGTTATGGGGATATTTGGCTAACGAGGTCACATACTGCATATGCTCAGCTGACTTTTTGAGAAGTTGATATTGAGAATAATACGTACTTCATTGATAATCCCCTGCTTATGAATAGTATACGAGTCCATGGCCATCCTAGAATCCCGCAGACAAACCCCTCCCAAAGCATCTCCGGTTACAAACAGATGAGGCATGACAGGGTGGTATTGCACGCCAGTGAAGCTTGGGCCACCGTATAAGTGTCCCTGAGCTCTCGGTCCATTCCCGACCCTAAAGTCATGTAGGTACACTATACCATCGTCACTGATAGCTTTTCTGTTAGTACCAGAGGTAGAAGATGTGAACTAAACACAAACCTCGCGCTGAGCACTATTTCATCGTTTTCGGGATGACATGACAATGCCCGGATACTATCCTATCTTCCGATGAGAATGGGTGTAACGTAACAGAAGCAAGGCCAGCGTACTCTATGTCTCTCTAAGGTCGCCAAAGGCCTGCCCGGGGTAGCCGAATGCGTAGTCCATCGAGAAACGTCGTATTTCCGTATTTTGGCGTCCGTATCTCCTCTAACCCAACCATGTCAATATCCGTTCATATGTCTTCAACCCAAGAAAGCCCTGCTCACGAATACAAGAATTGATTCGAACATGAGAACGCGAGTGAGAAGATGTTTGCCTTTGGGAGAATCTCGAGGTGAGCCTAGTATTACTTGACGTCAAAGCAGCATGCTTCACATACGTTATGCCCAATGAGATGATATGAGGGCCCGGTCAATTCGTCTTGGTAGAAATCCCAGAGTTGTATGAAGGGATCTGAGGGGAACGGTTTACATGCCTGCACATTGTAGTCGAGAATCCTAGCACTGACCGTCCCCCGCACTAGCAAGCAACCTCCCATCTCCATTCGAGAACGTTATAGCATTCACGCAGGAGCTATGTCCACTTAGCTTCCTGCATACGAGGTAATGTCAGCAGCTACATCTATACCGTAGAGAAGTTGTTGAAGGACAAGTGTGATATCCCACCTTGAATACGGAAAGCCTTCCTCGACGAGATCCCTTATAGCCTGCTGCCGAGTTGAAATTTGGCTCTGCGGGTGGAGTGACCAAGTTTGGCCACTCAATGCAGCGAAATTCTGGTATTCCTTCATCGTATGAGTCGTGTGAGATGCCAGAGATTGAAGTTGAGGGGCATGGTCTATCTGAAGAGGTCAAAAAGGGAATTCATTGCCTGATACAGTGATGGCAGGAGGTAAGAGGGTAAGAGTGTGAACCGGTGTGAGCCTTGCAATTGAGAAGTATGAGGTGGATGCGAGCAAGAGTGAAGCAACGCGACACTGCGTGACGCTCTGCATCTCTCAGTTAAATATGGTGCACACTGTAGGCAATCATTTCTACATTTCCTCCAGGCCACATTCATCTTGCATTGGTCGGGGTTGTGGATGCGATGTACAACAATTAAACTAATAGTACATACAACAGAAGAAAAGTCCTTGAGAATGAAATCTATGATGGTACGAGCGAGCCATTACACATTGAAGGTTTGAATTCTTCTTGAAGACTTCTTCCATTCATGAACTTCATGTCCGTGTTCAAGTCTGCAACCCAACAGCGATATACTTGTTCGTCTTTCCACTCAACTCAGCCTGCACCTTCAAATTTCGAGGAGCATCCATCCGATCCATTATCAGCTCAACAAGCTGGATCTTATCAGCCTTGGCGAATGTCTCGTCATTCAACAGCTTGTCGAGTTCATCTTTCGTTCGGACGGTATACGATTGTGCGGTTTTGCCTTCGGTTCCACCCAGAACTTCTAGGAGCTTAGTCCATTTCCTGTTGAGACGAAGGGGGATATCAGTGTTTGGGTAGGTACAAAGACGAGCGGGACGAACCAGTCGGTGATATCGTTGTACCTGCGACGCTCTCCGTGGAGGTATCGCTCGATGGTATATCCACTGTTGTTCAAGAGGAAGATGATGGGCGTTACACCGGTCCTCATCATTACCGACAGTTCTTGAACCGTCAGTTGGCTAGCAAAAAATGAGTCCCCTGTTAAAGCATGTCATTAACGACAAATCAGGCCCACTCACATGCTACCGTCACCAACGAACAAGATCGTCCTGCCGAGTTGTCTCTCCCTCGCAGCAAGGGCAGCACCGAGGGTACTTCCAACAGTCCAGCCGATGCTTCCCCAGAGAATCTGACTAACAAAGATCGCATCCTCCGGCAAGGGAACGTCCAAGATACCAAAGCTCGAAGTACCCGTCTCGGCAACGATGACGTCCTTCGGCTTGAAGAACTGACCAACGCGAGGCCAGAGCCAACTATGCGAGATGGTCTGGTTGTCCTCTTGCGGGACGGGGGAGACGAACTTGGGTACTGAGAAGGTCTTTGCTTCGGACTTCAAGGGTGACAAGCGTGCGGTGAGCTTGGGCAAGAGACGCTTGAACCCGATGCCGTGGTATGCAGCGAATTGGACGCGGGTGTGATCAGAGTGCAGCTACGGGGAGCGATGTCAGTGAATGGGACGAGCCAGGACAAGATCAGATGTATACCTCAATGGTCTTTTGTGTAGGAATGTGGTAGGTGAAGTTACCAGTGTTGAAGTCACTCTTCAATGCGCCGATAGAGATGATAAGCTTGGCCGTCTCAACCTTCTCCTTTACTTCTGGACGACTGATCGTTCCGACATAGATCTAAAGCACAGAGCCAAGTCAATCCGAATGCCCATCTTACCAGATAGAGGCGAATACGTACGCCTCCATATCGCTCATAGTTCTCCTTGACGGCAGTCTTACCCATGGGAGCAGCGTAGACAGGGAAACCAGTCTTGAGCAAAAGCTCCTCGAGTTCCTTCTTGATACCGAATCGAATCGCGCACGCATCGACGAGGATAACAGCCTCCTCTCCAGCCTCCTTCACAAGCTTGAGGATTTCGTCCAAAACGAA
This sequence comes from Panus rudis PR-1116 ss-1, assembly GCA_022160315.1. Classification (NCBI taxonomy): domain Eukaryota; kingdom Fungi; phylum Basidiomycota; class Agaricomycetes; order Polyporales; family Panaceae; genus Panus; species Panus rudis. Next base: position 45,679 of record MU275161.1, on the reverse strand, counting down.
TTCCTCCACCTCGGGCTCATTCTCGGGAGGCTGAATATTGAGAGGGGTCCTCAGACGCTTCGCGGGAATCTTCTCATGTACGAGATCGGTGGGGAGCATGAGGTAGACGGGTCGGGCATAGACGACACAGTCGGTGAGGACTCTGTCTATCTCAGCTGCGGCGGATGCCTTGTCCGTCAAAGAGGCCTGAGAGATAGTGAACTGTTGCGCGGCCTTGTAGTAGGCGTCATATCTACATGGAAGGATGAGTATCCTTGTATAGCTGCGTACACTGTGAAGACTGTACAAACCTTCCATCACCTAAGGTGTGGTGAAGCATGGGTTTGCTCTTCTGCTGAGCAGTGCTGGGCACACCGACAATGTGCAGGATAGGAACATGTTCGGAAAAGGCTTGAATTGAAGCGCATATAGTCAGCAAACGATCATGAAACCTGGGTATATGCGCGCATATACTCACCTCCAGCGATACCATTTGTCGCACTGAGCTCTCCGACACCGAATCTACACACGTATGTGAGCAAATGTGCACCAGGATGACAGGCGCGACGTACGTTGTAGTCAGAACACCAATACTTCCTTCCTTGACACGAGCATAGCCATCTGCAGCATACGACGCGTTCAACTCATTGCTAGGGACGCAGTATCATCAGTACCGAAGATCGACACATTATCGGCGAGTAATACATACCAATTGCCGACCCATTCAATCGTCTTGTTGTCTTCGACGTAATCCTAGGCATTGAATCCAATTAGACGATGTGATTCGAAGACCGCAATACGATGCGTACCAAGAAACCTGATAAGGCCAAAGAAGATCAGCAACGGATCTACAATGGATCGGGCTAGCTTCTTACCAAGATTGAAGTCTCCAGGAAGACCAAACATTTGCTAAGTACGAGACGCAATTCGTTAGCCTACCATCATCTGAATAGCGAGAAGCACGTACCGTGACGCCGAGTTGGCTCAACCTCTCAAGAAGGTAATCGGCAATGGTGATATGCTCTGCAGCAGCGGGGGATTCATCTTCGACCTTCAACGTCTGCAGCTCATGTCGGAGTCGATTGACCTCCGTTTGCAGGGAGGCTACGGATTGCAGAGTGACTCTGCTTGAAGATTCTGCACCACCCGAGGAGATAGGTAGCGACATTTGGGTGAGGGAGGGAAGTGGGCGGTACGAATGGATATGGGAGTGCACAGAATGGAACATACAAGGTTTGTATGGGTTAGCGACCGCAGTCGAGGAGTTTATATACCGCCGCACGCACCGGTCATCTTCGACTTCTCGATACTTTTACACGGTCGGGAAGAGCACGTTGATGCACAAGGCTGGACAAGGTTATGGCAGAGGCCTTGTCAGATGAAGGTCGCGGTGGGAGTAACGAAGGCTGGAGCGCGACTGGAGCAGTCGTTTGACGGATTTATATTTGAGGGCCTTGTGACTGTGGCCATTGTGCCAATCAGATACGAGCTGGCCATCGAACGAATCTCGCCCGGACTCGAGGACGGACAGATATCGCATGCCGAGGCGACTCTGGCTTGCAGAGGTCCCCTGGAATGAGGTCGATGACTGTCGATGACGCCTTGTATGATTCCATGGGTTCCCCGGCCTCCCTCTCCGGATTGGTCCGCCAATATCGTGCGTCGGCTATTTTGGGCCTCGGCGAACATACTCAACTTGAAATACACAATCTAGTATCTATGCTACATGCAACGCTCTTTCTACAGGTCGTTCAGTCCAGAGGAAGGCCAAAGACCTCCTTCACATGCCGCACAGTCGCGGGATCACCAGTGTTCTGTCCGAGAAAGTGTTAATGCACCGAAAGCCTTGAATGCCCGGGCCCACGCACCTTGGTAATCTCGTCACTTATCTTGACACACGGTATATCGTTGACAGCATTCAGCTTGATGACCATGTTCAGTGCCTTGCTCTTCTCCTTCCTTCCACTCGAGACCGAGTAGAAATCGTTCGTCAAGAAAGTTCCGATTCCAAACGACGCTATCATGAGGTGAACACCGACGTATCTTGAGTAGCTGCGAGAAACGTACATTGGAAACCAATTTTGTCGCATTGCTTCTTCAACTTCAGGGCCTTTTCGAGGTTCACAGAGTCGGAGAAAATAATCATCTTCTCTCGATGGTCGATTCCCATAGACTGGTAAACCTCTTTGGCACGCGGTGCATAGACGTATGGATCTCCAGAATCCTGGCGGAGACCCTTCCATCTCCTCGCGCGTGCCGGATCCTGAACCCACTCCTACCACAAGCTATGAGGAGACGAGGAAAACGAAAGATTATACTGGAGTCCTTACCTTGAAGAAGGCCTGAGTGGAGAAAGTATCCGTCAATGCAAGTAAGAGCGCATTCGGATATGTCGACTCCCAGAGGTCAAGTGCTTTGCCATTGGCACCTTGGTATCCTCGGAGGGCACCAACCTTCAACTTGTGAGTTTGCATGATGAGCCTCCGTAGCTAAGACTTACCGCCATGAACCACTCGCTGGGTGTGAATTAGCAAGGACCCGAAAATGTACAGCGTAAGACGTACTGTGCGATAGTCCCAATGGGCGCAGTTCCATGCTTGTATGCCAAATGAACCTGTCAAACATGCTCAGAATACCTTGAGAATGAAACCCCATCTGTAACGTACATTACTAGTACCCATAACTTTACCCGGCAAATCAGGATGATCTTTGGAGACTTTCAACAAAGTCTGGACAACAAGGTCTTGAATGTAGTATGACCGTCTTCTCCGTGTCCCAAACTCGCTAAAGACACATCCAGCTTCCAAGAGCTGTCTACCCTTCTCATATGCCAGCTCTACCATGCAAACCCTGAGTCAACCAAAATCTCGGACGATCCAAACGTAGACAACATCTCGAGGAAAATAGTAGATACCTTCTTGTCCCTCGTAATCCCAATCCGTATCGGCAGTCGTAAAATGCAGTTCACTCAAAACCGCCATAAGGGGAACCTCCCAAAGGATAGTCTCAACCCAAGGACCGGTTGCTTCTATTTCCAGTCTACCAAGATTAGCATCGTCCGGCTTCGGATTGAACGTTACTTTGACTTGTTCCGGCTTGAATCGGAGGGAGCAGAGGTAGTCTAGATAGTCTTGTGTAAAGTATGGACATGTTTTCTCTAACCACTTCCGTTCGTCTTCTGTTACTTTCAGTTCGTTGAAATCTATGCAGAGGGAACAAGATATGTTCGGAAAGATGATGGTTGTATGAGTGTTGTGGGAGAAGGCAGAAGTGAGGACATACGAGTGATAGACTCCATGAATAGCTCATAACATTGTCTCGTGAAGTAGACATCGTGGTCTCGATGCGTAAACTTGTATACCGCTTGGACGTCCGGAAAGTGTCTATACACCGCTTGCTGCATCGTAAACTAAAACGAGGTCATACACGTTACCAACGAACATTCTACATTCCAAAGGCCTTCCTACGACCAACGAGTCACAAGATTCGACAATAACTCACCTTATACAAATCCGTGTCCAGCATAGAAGCTGGAAGCACCGTTTTGGCTTTGTGGTTCTCGTTCTTGGATCCAGACATGACTAGTACTTTCACTCCTCAGCGGAACGCGTACCGTCAGATTGCAAGGCGAAAGATTAGTTAGAGTACTCGAGTAGGTCGTAACGGACATATAAATAGTGTATCTGTTCCTAGGCCTGCTTATCAGAGATTTTGAAAGGGCTCATGATGACGATGTCCGGCCATGGCCATTTCAGATGACTCATGCGTCATACTGTACCGCGTCGAGTTCTGGCGGATCACGTTGTCGATCGCGGGGACTCAGCGATTTCAGAAAAGACCGTGACATTCAGGCTTGTACCTGGGAGACTTCAGCAGGAATGAGGTCCAGTACTCGGTTGAAACTTGAAAGAAGTTCGCCAAACCGTAGGCGACAGACTGGATATTAATGATGTCATGATCATCCTTGGACTCACTCAGGAAAGTTGAAACTCAACAAGGGCAGGACAAGACCAACAAAAGACAAATGATAGCTGTAGATATCATGCAGTGCATGTACAGGAAATTCGCACAATTGGTTAATGAAACGAACAAAACTAAATGAAACGAACAACACGAGAACAGAACAGCGGTGGTGGCCGAACAGCGCGAGTTTCAAGTTACAACGTCCAACGTCCAGCCTTCAAGCTGATCTCAGCGAGAGAAAAGATTCCGAGTCGAATCACACAGTTCCAAGGGAAAGTTGAGAACCAGATCCCTTCAATCCAATGCGTCGAATTGCTGATAATCGTAAAGCGCATCTTCTAGTATGTCCTCCAAGGACAACATATCTGTAGATATGTCGATTACGCTTGTCTTCCAAGTAGGAGAGAGCATTGCAGTCTCGGCCTCGTAGATGTCGTCTTCTGTGTTAGGTTCGTGTATCGTGTTGACAATGAAGAAAGGGACGAGTGATCGGAATATGGTGCGTATATGGGGAGTTTGGACCTAGAACCATCCAGTAAGATTAGTCAGGTAACAACGAAATACAATACTTTACTGCACTTACCTTGTACATCTCATCTATACAAATCATGTCCTTGCCTGGAACGGTAACCTCTTGAAGAGCAGGTTCATCAAGTGGGGGAGTAACAGTGATAACCGGTACATTCCCATATCCAGCGCAAGACGAAGGTTGCTTGCAAAGTTTCGCACCAAGAAGAGCCATCAACAACAAAGAGAAGATATACAAAGCGCCACCCAAAGCCAGTCCAATACCATAGAACTGGATCCCGGGTTCAGTTGCAATATTCTGGTGATAAGGAAGTATATGGTCGAAGAATGCTACGGGGGAGCAGTAGAGAGGATGTGGGGGAAAATGTGAGCTGAGGTATAATAGGGTGCATAGCTCGCTTTGGTTGGATATAGACGTAGTATGGCGGTCTTCATATAGTTTGCCCATGTGCGGCGAGATACCAGAGCCTGTAGTCGATAGTCCAGGGACGATAGCCATCGGGGGAAGGTGCATTCCGACAGGCCATGAATAGTTGTTGACGCTGAGCGTGTGTTGCGAGTCGTCAGAGTAGGGACCCACAGAGAGCGGCGGGTGAGCATAGGATGTAGCACAGGAGTCGGAGATTTGGAAATCACTTGTACGTGCGTCACGGTCGACTTGAATAGCAAACGTAGCAGTACCCCGAGGATCTGCAGGAGTTGTGCCCGGCATACACATTGGAAATGTTGATGATTTAGGTTTCGGGATGGAGGTAAGCTGGAATTTGGAAGGATAAAGCAGAGCAAGGGAAATCGCGTCACGCGTGGCTGTAACCTGTTCGTGTTCGAACCGAGGCGACACACGTGTCAGATCTAGATCTAAGGTTTATGATTCTGATCTATCGGCCCTATTTGGCAGGTCTAGTTGAGCTCAACCGTTTTGCTTCGCGTTCACTGGCAATGGAGGCGAGTTCGCATAGATCGAAAGTTAGAGTCTCGGACACGTCTTCAGACCTATCTGTGATCATAGACAAGGTGAAGAATCATGGTAAGAGTAACTTCTAAGGCCCGCATACTAACAACCCCGAATACACAATTGGAGACAAAGCAGTCGATGAGCAAGTAATCTATCGATAGCCAGTCTATAATGCTCTATGTGGATCTACGTCCCCCCGCAAAATCACACTCAAAGAGAGACCGGGACACAGCCAAGCGCGACGGCTCCGCCCTAAAAGTCAACCACGTAATGTGAGCAGAAGACAGGACATAACATGTTCGTTTCCTTACGTAGTTATTGTTCGTGCAGCAGACAGCATTCTCTTTGCAGTTTCCGCCAGCAACGCCGATAACGGTAACTGGGGTGCACGAACCACCGACCAAGCCAGTGACACTTTCAACGGGGACGCCAACGCTATGCAAGAGCTTCGCGGCCGCAGGAGAGTTTGCCTGGGAGTTCAGAGTGAGCAGAAAATCAAGGTCGACAATATCATCTACATACGTTCTGCATGGTCTGGCAGCATTGAACGGGTCCAGTGTTGCAGCTGCTGGGACTGCCGTGGCCGTTGCCCTCTGGAAAGATGGTGGCGACCGCAAGGACAGCGAGAGAGAGGGTGGTGAACGCTGCGGCGCGAGAGAACATTGTTGATCCAAAGGTAGAGCAAATGCAAAGGGAGGGACGTCCTGTAGAAAAAAGATCTACAGAGGACCGTACTTATAGGCTCTTTGGGGGAGATGCTTTGGCATTGGCATATCTTTGTCGTGTATTTGCGAGAACGACCTGCTTGCCATTTCGACCTCGTCGCGAGGACATTGAGTCAGATAACGCAAGAACATGGCCTTGCAGCCGAGGATCGCGTTCATAAGAGAGCAGACCCGATTCTTTTCGGGTACAGCGGTCGTTATGGCCACGACGACATGACACAAAGGGATAGTCCAAGATGTTGTCGGATCGTCGGCACTTGCCTGGGGGATGTGAGAAAGCCGATGGACGACGGAACACTTGGTCACTGACCTGGTCGGTGCTCCGACGACCGTCCATACTTGCGAGAGGGTGCCAAGAGGGCTGCAGCATCCGCCGTGAGTGTCGAGGTCATCCGCTGGTCTGCGTGACAAGGGACGTGTGCAGGTGATAGTGGAGAGAATCATCGATGATTGTCCCTACCCCCGGGCATCGGCGCGAGCTCGGATACTGTACCATTTCGAACGTCTCAGCATATCGCCGCGCCTCGTCACCGCCGGACATTATGCACATGCGGCACGAGCAGCAATCAGACTCCAAGTTCAAGCCGCACTGGCAATTGACTCTTGAGTCTTGCCAGTGACTACGGAGAGAAAGACGCCGCGGCAGGCGCCGGAGGACGAGTGAGACCCCCTGTTGGAATTTTCTACACGCATGCTCGCTAGGGTCGGATTCGCCGTACATGTTCGTCCTGCGAAAGCATGTTGTGCTCCGAGTCCTCCTGCCCCCTCGAGCTGGCCGCATCGCACGGCGCACGGCCTCGCTCTTGTCTCTCGTCCGTCACCGCCTGCGGTCAGTCGCTGCACAGTCTCTCCGACCGGCCTCTGCACAGCGCCGTAGGTTCTCCATTACATTCCTGTGACGCTCGCGATTAAATGCAGACCGCCCTTCTCGCTCGGTATCTAGTTCCTGCCATTCATTCTGCCGTCCCTGGATTTGCTCTCACACCTCTACTCTTTTCGTAACGAGTAAGATCCCAGACGCCCAGCCCCCGCGTTCGTCCATCCCATTACCTCCCTTCTACTATCTTTCCGTGTCCTCCCCTCCAGCTGCCTCCAATGAACCCCCATTCGCACCAGCTGGGCCCTCCCGGCCGTCGCAGGTCCATCTCTGACCCCCTCGCGGTCGCTCTCTTGCCTCCTCCGAATGAGACCGAGGAAGAGAGGGCAAGACGGCTCCAAGCCGAGGCCGAGGCTAAGAAACGCAGTGACAACATTGACCGCATGATTCGCGAGGGCGAACGACAAAACCGTCGCAGACGCGTCGTCAAGGTCCTCTTGCTGGGCCAGAGTGAAAGTGGGAAGAGCACAACCTTGAAACGTGAGTGCCGATCGTATTATACCTCTCCTTCGCCTCTGCTCTTTGCTGTACTTGGTTGCACCGAGTATGTCGGAGGATATTGCCCTCCGCTGAGATCGCGTCACGATGGTCCTTGACGACTGATTTCTCAAGACAATCTATGCCGCATGGGCCCGCTGTTGCCAGAGCGAGTCGAGCTGCGTCGGAATTTCCTTGCGTTCTCGTTCTGCCTCGCTTTCTCCCGCCTCCCGAACCCTTATACATCGTCTGATATGACCCGAACGAGCCAACTGCACCGTGCTGGGATCTTTGAGAATTTTGGTCTAGCATGCGGCGTGTATATGTACGCCGTTTTTTCTCTCCCTGCCATCCCCGTAGCATACCTCCACCTCGACTGCGATGACCACGGCATTTGGGCTATACAGCGGGGGTTTGGTAATAGGCCGGTTCCCATCAGTATAAACTCGATCTGTCTCCTTATAACCATCCTGCCGGCTGTCGTGCGACGGTACTGACTACCCCGACGCAGAATTTCAGTTATTGCATTCCCCCGCAGTGTTCAATGCTGAACGCATCGCCTGGAGATTCGTGATCTATCTTAACTTGCTGCAATCTATCCGACGGTATACACTCTCTGCTCTTATCGTGAACAGTCTCTTACTACCGTATTATAGCATCCTCGATGCCATCTCACCTGAGGCAGACGCGCTTGCCAACAGCATTGACGAATTAGATGAATACGACACGGGCGAAACTGCCTCCATCATTATATCCGCGGCGGCCAGTGGGTCCAGCATATCGACAGGAACTGAAGTGCCCAAGTATGACAGCTATCGACGAAGGCTCGCTCCGCTGGTTGACCTTGAAGCGCGACTAATCCAGCAACTTTCCGACCCGGAAGATAACGAACACCGAGAGCCGACGCACCTCCCAATGAATCATCAAAACCAGTCAGGTTCCAGTGGCGAAGGATCTCCAACGGCATCGACATCTTCAGCAACTTCCCCCTCCACAGGCTGGTATGGCGCAGGACATCCTCTTCCGAGAATAAATATTCCCTCAGGCTCACGTTCTTCTCCCGCTTCCCCTACCTCTCTTGCCTCTATTCACAGTCCTCAACGCGAACTCGCAGTGCACACTACGACGAACTGGAAGAAAGCTTTCCACCTGGGCAAGATCCAAAGTCCCAAAAGCGCGCATTCGGGGGAATTGCAAGGGTGGTGGGAAGACCCTGACGATCCCGTTCATGTATTGAATAAATGCGCGCCGGTCATGAAGGAGCTTTGGCGTGACCCGAAAGTGAAGCAAAAACTCCGCGAAAAGAGGATACGGCTAGAGGAAAGCAGTGGTTTGTCAGTATTGTTTCCTACCGGCTATCTCGACTCGCTTTCATTTCCTGTCCATCAAAATGGTTGTTGACCCGTTGATTTGTGTTGTACCCAGTTACTTGAACGAGATCGATCGGATTACGGGGATAATGTACTTCCCAACGGATGGTCAGTGCGCTTGGCAGTGGTATCCCCAATGTTATCGGATGATGACGATGTTCATGACCGGTCTTTGCGTCTTTTTTTGTAGATGACGTCTTGAGGGCAAGGCTGAAGACTACCGGTGTCGTTGAACACAGTTTCACCATGCCGAAGAATAGTGAGTTCCGAGGGGTGAACTGGAAGATATACGACGTGGGTGGATCAAGACCCCAACGACACGCTTGGGCACCTTATTTTGACGATGGTAACCATCTCTTCTCATTTACACTGTTGACGATGCATCGCGTATCGGCTAACATTGTGTATGATAGTGAACGCAATAATATTTCTTGCGCCGATCAGTGCCTTTGACCAAGTCTTGGCCGAGGTATGTTGTACCTTGTGTAACTTGGTTTGCTTCTGGAAGACGGTGCTCATTCCGAATTATAGGATCCGTCAGTTAATCGACTGGAAGACTCGCTACAGCTCTGGAAATCGGTAGTGTCAAATCGACTACTCGCAAACGTCAACATCATACTCTTTCTCAACAAATGTGACCTGCTCAAGGTACTTTCAACTCTGTCCATCCACGTTGGCTTCCTGTCTCACTGTCATGCAGGCAAAAATCGAAAGCGGCGTGCGCCTCTCGCACCATCTCCCCTCATATCAAAATCGGCCAAACGACTATGGTTCGGTGTCGGAATGTGGGTTCTCCTCTAGATCAATGGGATACAGAATTCATTGACATTGGATCTTCAGACTTCCGCAATAAGTTCGGAGCCGTACACCAATCGTACACACCGAACAGAGGAAGGGAGCTCTATAGTACGTATACTTCTCATTTCGTACGGGTTACTTCTTCACAATGACTCCATCAGTTCACTTCACAAGTGTTGTTGATACACGGCGCACAAGCGTAATCATATACAATGGTGCGTCTATAAATACCTTGCCCTCATCATGTACTCACTATCCTTGATGCTGTCATGCTGTTTTCAGTGCGAGATATGATCCTCACGGGGAACCTGCGGTCTTCCGCGTTGATGTAAACAGACGAAAATGGACAAGAGAACTTACTCCCTTTACATCCGGCTTGCACCGGTACTTCTTGATACTCCTAATTCTACCACTGCTCTGCTCTGCAATATCGTATGTCTGTCTTGCTCTTTTGGCTCTGTTCGTTGCGTAAATATACCCTTCTTGTCCTTGTCGCTTTGCCACTCCAGTCTTTGGATAATAATGTACTATTGCTGTACCTGCTTCCGACAGATGAGGTATTCGTGATAGGTGATGCAAAACTGTATCTTAGGACGTTCATGCTTATGCCCTTCTCATGCCCCTTGTTTTATGCTTGCTCGTAGTAGCTCTGTTCCTAGTACGCTAGTTGCACCTGATATAATACAAACTCAAGTGACAGTTCATCTGGTTCTTTTTTGATTGTTCGGTTCAAAACACTCGGTCAACTTGCGACGCTGAGCATTTCCATCAACGCGAAAGTTCTGAACAATCCAACAAAATGAGATGCGAACAACTTCAGTGAGTCACTGAGTGTTGTGCAGATCAATGACATCACCTCCAACACTGGCATGCCCCTAACCCTAAGGCCGATGACTCGATTCGGATAAACGCTTCTCTCATCCCCAGGCCCAAGCTTTACAAGCATAAGTCGAGGTAAGATTGTATCGGATGCTCTCTTCGTTGAGGACCATCGCCACCAGAAGCTCCCTTCGTGCCTTCCAGCTCACAGCAGCTCGCACATCTCACTCTCACGTACCCGCTCTCTTGAGAGAACATCGTCGCAACATGTCTACCCCCAGCACCCACCCATCTCTGACCCTCGTGTCTACTTCAAGTTAGTTCTATCATTGATATAACCTCGTTCACAGTGTACCCAGCCTAACCCAACTCACTTGTGCACTTGAAGATGCCCCTGCCGCCGTAGGACCGTACACACAGGCAGTCAAGCTCGGCGACCTCCTCTTCCTCTCAGGCTCCCTTGGTATCGACCCCGCCGTCGGGAAGATGGTGCGTTAGCTTCCCGTTGTTCAACTTGTATTCAATGATTGACGCATTGATGGTTGATATATAAATCATACACAACACGACTTGTAGGTCCCTGGAGGCGTCGAAGCTCAAACCGAACAAGCACTCAAGAATATGAAATCTATCTTGGAAGCGGGTGGCAGTGAACTCGGAAAGGTGGTCAAGACTACGGTTGGTATCTTCCTTATCTCGTTGTTAAATAATGTGTCTAATTATAAACCTGTGGTTTGTTTCTTCGTTAGGTCTTCTTGGCTAACATGGACGACTTCGTGACTGTGAACAAGATCTACGAGCAATTCTTTGGAAACCACAAGCCTGCTCGATCTGCTGTGCAGGTTGCTCGTCTTCCCCTCAACGCGCTCTTTGAGATCGAGTGCATTGCAAGGTTGGTTATTCAAATTATGCAAAGCTCGACGAAATGGCTAATTGGCTGTACATTTGCAGTCTCAAGGATTGAATGCTTCCAGAAAATAAAGGAAAATGTATGCAGAATATGAGTGAAGAAGAATACATTGCTATCATAGCCAGTATGGTCAATTGCGCAGACTCGGCCATCACTCCATATTCACGATAATATTGATGTGAATTTTGGATAATATTGACAGTGAGCTTACCCACAGCCGTAAATACACTACAGTTAACACGGTCGGTCGGTGCATGGTCAGCCGTCGCCGCGTACTAAGAGAAGAGGGAAACTTCGAGGTTGCGAGACGTCTCTGCGCTACTCGCATGAGTGCACGTGATCGCGTCTCAGCTTCGACGCGTCCAGTCACTGAGTCAGTCTTAGTCTTCAGAGTAAGTTTTGTCACCTGTATGACCTTCTCATCTAGCTGCAGATGTCTGCGACTTGAGGGCAACCAAAGGTGAAGTCACGTTCAAGTTGGACAATTTTACTCCGCTACTTACCTTCCAGGAAAAAAAAAACTGATAACACTCGCCCTGCCGACCCGGGAACGTCTGGCCTTTCAATGTGGTATCTACAGGGTTCAATGCTTTCCCTCATCAGTTCAATTAGAGAAAATGGTGGATCACCGCGGAATGCAGAGCAGCGCCTGCCCGCAAGGTGTATACGTACCACCTACAACAGAATCAGACGCACACGAAGAGGAAGAGATGAAGTCGCCATTCGCTGGCATTCATAGCCTCTCGAAATGACGACTGTACCCCAGAACTAGCCGATCTATATCAGAACTCTGGAAGGCTAGCAAGGGTCAACGGCAAGTCAAAACAGATGGAAATGAGAGAAGAAACTTAGATAACACCCTGAACAAGGTGATCGTCTATGAATTCTCACCAAACATATGCTATGGGACAGCCTTCATCCAACCTCCATAAGGTTCACGGCTAGGGATATCCTTATGATGTTTTCCGTGTCTTCCGCGTTGCACTGATATCGTGCGAGAATGCTGCGAGCCGACGGCCAATAAGAAATCAAACGGAGACGTGGATGCAGGGAGTTTTCTCTCTGCGCAGAAAGAGCGAAGTTAAGGATTGCACCTGGATTGCGCGCTGCCGACGAGACCGCCAAATACATTACTAAACGGCTTTGCCATTTCAGCAAACTATGGATACAAAAGTAGTATACAACTCCTAAGGGACAGAATCATGTGTCACTGAAAGAAGTGCAGATCAGCCAACAGAAGAAATTAGAAGAAAAAACATCACCTACGCGGTATGTATTGTCAGGACGTCCGAAGCCTAGCTCCGACCACGTTTCTCAAGTTCATCGCATGCCTATGTGTGAAATCAACGCATCCAATAACCCCCAAATCGCTCAACCTCCGATACTCTGTACCATCGGCAATCTGATCTGTGTACCTGACCCTGGCCTGCAACGCATGAACGATCGCATCTCCCGAGAGCCTTTGGCAATTCCACAACTCCAAGACCGACAGTTGGGGTAACCGTACGCGAAGCGGTCGAGGATCGTTCAATATTGGCGAGCCCTCCTCGTCATCGTTACTTTCACCCGATCCGCGATATGGTGCTAACATAGCGATGACTTTGTTGGACATGTCCGACGCGACGATTCGGAATTCTTGGAGGTGAACCATACGGTCAAAACACCACCTGAAATCCTTCGTACGCATGTCAGCGTAATCCATCGCGAGGACTTCCAGTGGAGGATTGCTACGACGCATGAGGGATCGAAGACCCATGCCGGTTGCATGGTCACTCCAAGGGGATTGCGAGAAGTCGCTCGCTTCATCATCACTGTCCCCATCCTCGTATGCGTATGGATAAGGAGGGGATTTATCGGGGTCGAGTTCCATATTCGTGTGTTCGAGATAGAGTTCGACAAGGCGAGGTGCATCAATGTGTGAGAGAATGGTACGAACTGCGCATGAACTTCGTATCACGAGGGTTCGCAACAATGGAAGTGAGACCACCGGAGGCTGGAGGACTTCTTCTGGATAAGAAGGTTCATGGGGGATACCATGATAATGGAACATTTCGAGTGTAGGGAAAAAGGCGAGAAATTGCAACATCGAGATAGGGTCCGTGTTGCTTTCGAACGAACTCTCCGCGATGGTGAGATTCCTCAGCGTGAACGTCATCATGCAAGAAGGCGTCGGCAAGTTCACTACTGACCAGCGGAACGCGACATGAAGTGTGTTGGAAATAAGGTATGACGGATTTGTGATGAACGAAGGAAGATGCGGTGAATCTTGGTCTGATTCCATGTCCTCCAACTCCGAGACCCCCTTCACAGTAATCCGCATTTCATCGAGATACATCACGGTCCCATTGCTCATGAAGTGCGAGAAATCTATGGATTCCTGTACCTTCCCAGTAAGGGTGAACCTGTGCCAGCGGGGAAGGTGTCGGAAGAGAGGCAAGATGAGGGGGATGAGTCTGTCATGATCGGAGACATGCAGCGTGATGTATAGCGGCAAGCTTCGCGAATGGGAGGCCCACCACTGCGTATGAAAGTCTGTTGATCGACGTGAACGCCGGTCATCAAGTAAGAGGTGTTGCCATATCCGAGGCGAGGCATAAGCAATATCCCGCCATTCCCGACAGACATGCGAGAGGGTCAAGGGTATAAATGGGTGTTTCTCGTCGCCCTGTGCACAATGAACGAATATTTCGATGAGTAATTCGACGGGTAAACGATCCATCAGCGAGGGTGGTGGCGAAGGAATACGATCCGAATCCGGGGGATTCATGGGGTATAGTGATGCAGGTACTTCATCTTTCGAAGCCACATGCATCTCCATAGTGTGCTATAGTGAGATTCGGTATTTCAGCTGTATGAAGAGTCAACTCCAATCGGACAGCAATGTGGACGAGGGGGAACCTTCAACGAGCACAGAACTACTGACAATGACGCTGCGCGCCCGGTCGCTACCAGTCCAGCGTTTGTTTCGAGGCACACACGTGACTGCTCGACCGCGACGCGAGCGCCGAGAAACGCGACCAGAGTCGGTCACCAGACTCCTGCCCAAGCGACTGCCAACTTTGGGAATCTGCTGAGTTCCAATGTGCCAAATCTCACCGCGACAGTAGAGAGTGCCTTTGTGTAGCATTCATGAGAGAACAACCACGAAGACACTTAAAAGACATATCAGCCGTAGAGCACAAAGAGATTATGGAGGAAGAAAGTCTCGGGATTCGCATATTTGCGCTGGCTAAGAGGCCCAGAAAGGAAGGCATGCTGACTAAGCTGCAGAACTGCACAGAACTGGGACATCTGGCGGCGAATCTACGAACCTTATTTTCCTACCATCGTCAACGTCGCGCCCCGTCGCTCGCCCGCCGCCGCTCTACAAGGTAAACTTTCCCTCTCTTCGTCAAAATGCCGGGAGTACGAGACATCAGGTATGTTGGGTTACAGTAGGGTGTACAGGAGGAAGGTATTGAAAACACAATTATCTTCGTTTTCAGCGCGGAGGCCTTCATTGCCGCATACTCTTCTCACCTTAAACGTTCCGGAAAGCTCGAGGTCCCTACATGGGTTGACATTGTCAAGACCGGCTCTTTCAAGGAGCTTGCCCCCTACGACCCCGACTGGTACTATGTCCGCGCAGGTATGTTACCTGCACAATTTACACTGAAGCCTTGGAATCGACCCGTGTTCTGCTTCGCTCAGCTGCTGTCGCACGGCACATCTACCTCCGCAAAGATGTTGGCATCGGCGCACTCACAAAACTTCACGGCGGCCGCAACCGACGAGGCAACCGTCCCTCACACCACAAGGATGCTTCTGCATCCGTACAGCGCAAGATCTGCCAGTCTCTCGAGAAGATTGGTGTATTGGAGAAGTCTGACAACGGTGGACGCCGGATCTCCCAGGACGGTCAGCGGGATTTGGACCGTATCGCAACGGCTGTAGTTGAGGCTCAGAGGGAGGCTGAGGAGGAGGAGGAGGAGGAGGAAGAGGAGGAGGAAGAGGAGGACGAGGAGTAAACGCTTTCGCCCATCTGTGAGCAGCTTTCACCATTGCTTTGCCGGCCTATGCGGCGGCTGGCTCTATGTTTTGCATGACCCTACAATGTTACTCTCTATGACACATGCAATACCTCAAAACCTGGCAGGCATATCATATCCTCTCCTTCATTGGTCTCTGGTTGTTGTAATCTTGCAAGATGTATCTTGTCCCTCGTCTAAATTTGCACACGAAGGTCGTCTCAATCCTGATCGCGGCGGCCCATGCACTTCAGAAGTGTTTCGATTTATCCAAAAGTTCTGTCCCCGTGAGATATAGGCGGTCATGCCTTTCCGTTGCAACCATAAAAATAGTGCAGGAATACTGCGAATTGCTCTTGCGGGTTTGAAGGCGAAGTGTCCGAAGGCAATGTCTTCACGGCGCGCAATGCCTCTGCAGGACGATGCCAATACAATATTCAGTAGTTAGCTGCCGCCGCGTATGTCCAAGGATGCCCAGAAGCTTGTGGGCCATGGCACCATGTAGCAACGTTGTACTCAATATAGCTCGGCAATTGGGCGCACATGAAAGACGGCCATTGTTGAGAACAAAACCAGACGTCGGCGGCGGAATTCACAGCACACCGCGTTAGCCGAGCGTCTTGGGACTACCGCATTTGGGCTGCAGCAAATACCACCCGTCGAGAGCACGAGCCACGATAAGCTCAATGTCTCCCTCTTCTCCTCCATCTCCTCCGTCTGCCAGCATGGCGACCATGTCCCTTATTTTATTGCTCCTCTCCACACCGTCGTTGTCTGCTGCCCAAACCATGAACCACAGACGACTACCGCCCAGCTCGCTTTCGAAACGATCGAACGTGCCCCCAGAAGGATACTTTAACCCCGCGGACAAGGGTGGAAGTATGCTAACGGTATGTGTCGAGATGGCCGTGGTGACCACTGAGCTGCATACTAAGATTCCGAATACACTGTAACAGAAAGTACCCGGAACCTTCCCTGCTGGTCTTGGAGAGCCATTGAACGCGATCATAACCGGCAACTCCGACGAGGATGTTCTCAAAGACACGGAAACCGACGGTGGCCTCAGAAATTACTTCCTGTACGTTTAGACTTCTTCCTATCATTGCTTTGTGACTGAGGCTTTACAGGTCCTTTGGCTACTCATCCGAATGCCTTGGCCAGCATCTCGGTGACGACCAGGCTGCAGACCTAGGTGACGGCCATGGTACGCGTAAGTCGCTCTATTACTCTAATTTCTCTGTGTCATTTATCAAGCCCTCTATCTACAGTAAATGAAACTGCTGTCATACGGTGGAATTATGGCGACCCCCAATTAGGTTCGTGTCAAGAAACCGTCAAGGGCGGCGGACACTTCCGTTATTGGGTGCAGAACGGTCCTGAAGCAAATAGGTATGATTTCAATAGTTACTCGCTGTTAGCTGAAATCTTGACCTGGGTCAGTGGCGCCATATTCCTTGCCGTCTCATACGAAATGCCTCTGGAAAGTGAGTATACCACTCTTCCTGCTGTTCTGGATGCTCACCAAGCTAATCTCTATAGAGCATCACGACATCGTACCAAATGGGTAAGTTCCAAATGAAGCACATACGGTGCGAGGAGCAATGCTGAATATTTGGTGCCTTCGCATGGTAGGTATAACTTAGGCAGGTGAGTAAATTTGGTTTGCCTCTATAATTAGCACTATGTTGACCTTGTGCCAGGGATTGGATGATTGGAAACATCACTTCCCAGCCAATCCCCACTGACCAGCTGACGAATACTTCAACGTATTCGGGACAAACCTCGTTCAATGGCTATACTTACCAGACCGACATAAAATATGTATCCGGCCTGCTGTCGAACTCGAGTGATGGTATCAACCATTACTTGACGGTCGGTGTGGACGGAAAGCCTGCAATAGACGGTTTGGTAGCTGTTATGCAAGTGAAGATTGCGTCAAGACCTGCATCCAGTTCGTGAGTGTCTTGAGTTCCGTCCTGACGCTTCAGCAAATCACTGACGTGATACCTAACGAAGTGCTCTGCGATTATCCCCATTGTCCGCTTCACGGTCACTACCCGTTCTCTACTCGCTATTGTTTGCCCTGGTGGCCTGCTCGTCATTGGTCTCGCTATCCTCATAGACACGGCTCACGGCTCGCTTCTCTTAGACGCTCTCCATTTCCTCTCATTCATCCATGTTTATTCTACGGACCAACCAACCCAGTACTCTCACCCCTGCCACCGTTAAATCCCCCTTTATATCTTGCTGTCTGCGTCAAAGAATCTCTACATTACTACCCCCTCGCCCTTGCTGCGACTTACATTCCGAGTACAACGCAGACCCATCCCACATCCTAACCCACGGATAGCCCCATCGTGCTGTCGTTCTCAATTGCTTTCCCCCCTCACGAGATTTTCTAGCATTGCAGCTTTAGAGCGATCGGACGCTTTCCCTTCTCCATTCATCGTCGCATTGCTTTCTTCCTACGCGGCCTGAATTCAATCTGTTATACCCCGAGTCTGGATGGGTATACGTATATATTTCCTATTTCCTTTTACGAGCATGTCGTTGTTGGAACTTCCTTCCCTTCCACTTCCACTTTTTCCTACATCACGATGACTTGTTCAATGTATCATTCTCTGTTCGACTCTCCCCGTAGGGTAGCCAATCTGACGACAATTCATGACTTTTGTTGATTTATCCGTAGAAAACTCGAGGAGCATGCATATAATGAATGCGGGCGCGGGGACGGTGAGGACCACTTGTCCCATGTGCAGGCGAGTTCCTTGTACAATTGATATGAATGGTAATACAACCTGTGCAGGCGCACATACAAGCATTCTAGATCACTAGTGTACGTAGTACTACGTCAAACGAACCAGAGTACTATGAAGGCCCATATCAGGCGCTTAGAATGTAAACATATTGACAACGAAAAACGAAAGTATACGTATGTGACAACTTAAGCAACGGATATACATGGAAGACGAATGTCGCGGGAGGTGTACAGGGCAAGTAAGGAAAGCATTAGGGATTACAACACCCGAGGGCTCGGGTAAGAAAAGGGAACAGGATGAAAGGCGGGCGAAGGCAGGACGATACAACAGCCGTTGACCATCTAGCCTGGTGGTCTAAGGGGAATGGATGTGAACACAACAACATGGCGTTCCAAACGAAAACGTAAGAAACCAAGCGAGCACGGGTATATACACTTCCGTTTGTAGATAGTTTGTCTTGAAAATCGCGACAGTGAGATAGAATGTACATATGCGTTGGGCGGCGATAACGCGGTAATGACAGGATCTGCCACCGGTCAATTTAATCTTTCGCATTGAGGCCGGTGAACAAAACAAAACTCACGGAATATGTATTGTACGGCCAATCATGGGACTCGTTTAACGAGCTATTCCAACATCGCTATGCTTTGCCGTGCTCACGGATGCTGCGTAGCTACTGAGCCTCTTCGCAGCCAAGAACGCCGGAAGATCCTCATGCGGCATCCGCAAGCAGTCTATCGGGAATAATCCCTGTTGACCATTGTTAACGTTTTCCGCGAGAGCCCAACCATCGTCGTAACTCGCTAACACGCGAACTTCATCTCCAGGTTTGACCGGCATCTCGTCATGCAAGGTAGGCACGAATGGTCGTCGGACTATCTCCACGGATGCGGTGTCGAGCGTGTGGTATTCCTGGGGATTGGACGTTGAATCAACTGAGATGTGGGTGTCCGCGGTGGCAAAGTCCGCGAAAGGATTCTCCGGGGCTGAATGGAACGATTCGCTGGTCTCCATGCTGACACGCTTCGTTGTCACCAACGAAGTTTGTGAGGACAAAGCATTTTGGGACTGACGGCGAAGGTCCTTGGGCGGCGTCGGGAAAGACCAAGTCTCTGTGGGTGAGAAAGGTCTGACGGACATTGGAGAGACAGCAGGCCATTCCGGTGAAAGACCGCCATCTCTCACAGGAGCGGTTTGTGGAATCTGCAGGTATTGTGAGAGCTGAGAACCGCTCCTCATAGACTCTTGAGGCGAGGAGTGGAAGCTCTCATTGCTGTCCGTGATACTGGTGCGAATCAGAGGAGATGCTGCTCTGTCCGAGGTAGGCGCGGTTGGAGGAATTGTTACTGTCACGGGATAGGTAGTCGAGCTGCGGCCTGACATCCGAGGGTGTGAAGCCGCGGACGGCGGCCAAACAACATTGAACGGCTCGTTCGTCGCTGGGGTAGCCGAGCGACCGTAGTCAACTGTCGTACCGAAACTACTCCGGTGGGACTGGCGTTTTTCGGCGAAATATTGCTCGCTGCTGATAGCGGTCGCACCGTACTTCGTTCCCCGACGGAACCAGTCCCTGCGGCGAGCAGTTCGCCGCGACTGAGAGCATTTTCGTAAGATGAGAACCAGTAACGCGATCAAGAGTAGTGCGCCAACCACTGCTATTGCAGCGATTGCCCCCTTGGACAATCCGTGATGTCCACCGCTACCAAGGGATCCTGGACTAGAGCCGGGGTCGTCGCCTCCTGAACCAGGGTTCCCACCTGAAGAACCTGGACCAGTACCAGAATTGCCATGGGGCGCGGTCGTCGAGCCTGATGTAGATTGCGAGTCGACTGCAGATTGTGCGTTAGTTGCAGTGGGACTCTGCGCGCCATCTGTAATTGCAGGAGCGTGCTGAACATTGACTGCGGGCTGGAAGGAGGGTGATACCGTTGCTGTCACAGAATCAACGCCAGCACCACTGGCGTTGGCACCCTGAGAAGATACACCGCGAGCATCGGCACCGGGGGTAGGACTGATTCGAACTGAAGAGCTGTCATCGGCATCTATGCTAGGGGGATTAGAGGGTGGGTGTGGAGGAGATCCGCTGTCGGGGCTTGTGTTTCCTATCGCCGCACCGGACCCTTCCTCGGTGTCACCACTAGGATTTCCGTTGGTAGGACTTCCATTACTGTTGCCAGACGACCCTCCATTGTTCGGACTACCGTTTCCTGGAAGACTGCCTGTATTATTCCCTGAATCACCATTTCCACCGTTTCCGCCCGCGTTCGAGCTGGACCCACTGTTGCCACCATCCCATCCAGCATTCGAGTTAGATCCACCATTCCCACCATTTCCTCCTCCATTCGAGCTGTTTCCCCCTCCACCGGAGGTAGGTGTAGGAGCAGGATTCGCAGGGGTGGGTGTAACCGGGGTAGGCAATTGCGTAGAAGTGGGAGCTTGAGTAGTTGGTTGAACAGTGGCGGCCTGATGTGGCCCATCTATGATGGGAGTGATCAAGGGAGCTAGTAGCGGACCAACAATGGGGATTGTTGGGAGATCCACAGGAAGCTCGATGAGAGGTGCAGATGGGTCTCCAATGCTAATCTTGAGGAGAGGGTCGCCCCGCTCGTCTAACTGCTTTGCGTGACGAGGCTTGTGGGCTTTCTTCATTTTCAATGAGCTAGCAGCGTGCATCTTGGCATCAGGTAGTATGCTAAAAGAATGGAATGGGGTAAGGAGTGTAGGGTGTCGAAAAACGACGGCGCGTTAGAGCAAAGAGGGCGACGGACAGCTCACGAGAGGAGAGCAAATGTAGACCCGAAGGACAAGGTCACCATCAAACCCACAAGCTAGTAACCGAAAGCATAGCGACTTTTGCTTCGCAATTTAGTGCGTCCGAGCGTCTGTTTCCCCAGGGATAATTCAATCATCACTCGATCAACGACATCAAGAAAGGCGTGAGCGAATATGGTCTATGATTATCTCCGCATAACCGCATCGTGCGACGCCGACGTGTGCTCACTGAGAGGGTACTTCAAGGCTTCTGACCTTCAGACGTTGGTTTGGGCAAATAGATGTGGCATGACAAGATCTAGCTTGTTGGGCAAGCATGCGTAGCGATTCAACAACTCGATATTCTGCAGCGCTGGCAACATCTAAGACTGCAGGATTCCCATCCCCGCGCGCGGATAATAGTCGTCAGAATGACATTCCCATCAGCCGTGGTATCGTATGCGTACCGCTCTCAGGAAGGCGAATTCAGAAGTCCAAGACGCTTCCCATGTGGAGGTCGAGCATTGAATCCTATTGATCCCCCCTCCAGGTGTCGCCCGTAATCCGAGAATTCAGTAGCTTAGATACTATGAATACAAAGCATGATCGTGAAGGCCATAGCCCTGTATAATGCAACGTACAAATTGTGAACAAGGTGACCGGATACTCGTGAGGTGCATTTGGCGCACTGTTGGTTCTGTCTGTTGCTTGGCAATATGTGGAGCATCATGGCCTTCCCGCGTCGTCGCTCATGTTGCACGCTGTTGGGAGACGTCACGCGTGGAAGTTCACAGATGCATATAGGGAGTACCTGACCGGCTCGAGTTAAAGCGGTGTCGCATAGTAAGTAGATTGTAAGGATCAAGAGAACGTACAATATTACATACAAAGCTATTTGAGAGCCGTGTTCACTGTTAGCGCGATTCATGACAAAGTCGACCAACGCTTACTTAGCTTTGCTTCGATATGCTCGCCCTTATACAAGTCCTGTCTTGAAAGCCTTGATGTGATGGTTGCAACCAGGGAGCCCCATCCTGGTCCCACCTTACGTTTCAGTGCAGTGCGGGACGTGCGGGAGCATTCGAACGAGCGAGCCTTAGCCATTGCCATTCCTATCACGTTGAGTAGCTGACGAGCACCCTGATCACCTAGCAATGTGCAACCATGCAGCATACGTGGCACATTACTTTGTGAGTGAGAGCGGCGACAACCACTTTCGTGCAATTCAGGCAGACAGACGCATGCAACAGAAGGGACGGGTGTACATAGTCCCAATCGGCGGTCAAATGGGGTAGCGTCGATAAGGATGAAGAGTTGTCTTTAGTCAAGTCGAGGTGATATCCCCGTGGGGCATGACCCTTGAACCATTTCCTGGAAGTTTGTACTCCATACCGGCCTATCAGGTGATTATATGAACCCCGTTTTGACTTCGATTGAATGGCGTTCTCCCGTTAATACCGTTTTGCAGCGCGGGGTGCAAGGCTTCCCCGTGCGGGGTAATTCACGTGAAGTTGTGAAATAGAGTTGGACGTGACAGATCAAGGGGAGGATATAATTTCATACTGACGACGTGACGTCTCAACCCACGAGACCGAGGAGGAGGGCTGAGAGCCTGAGAGGCGACTAAAAAAGCATGCGTTAGTTTGGCCTTATCGATGAATCTATCGTTCTGTTTGTGAAGTCTGCGTACTAAATGAGGAGACCTTACCCTCGCTTCCAACGGAAGGAAGAATGTCCTCAGACTTCGGAGTGTCGTCAGTCAGCAAAAACGGGCATGTGGATAAAATCGTATATTCTCCACGTCCAGGACATCACCATCCACGCATCGCTTATGATTAGCAACAGGCTTTTCTTGAGAGCGTGGAGACTTTATTAGCAACAGTGATCTGCGTAACGTAAAGCAGCTTACAGAGTGAGTGTTCATAAGCATTTGCATTCTGCCCTCGTTGACTCGTTCTCCCTTGACGTCCACATTGGGCCATGTGTAGCCGGTTACTGAAGATGAGAATGCGTATTGAGGAGGATCGGCGAGCATGCAGAGTTACATGCATCGATGTGCCTGGCGCATGTACAACACCGACTACTCCGAGATTTGGACTTCGAGGTTCGTGAGATCGTCGGCCGCTTCGCAACTGGACGGACAGAGCGAAGTAGAGTGGGATATTACGATCGGTAGTAAATCGGTAGATCAGATTGCATCGCCGTTCTCCAATAGAGAAATCATAGGCCAACTGTTCAGTGTTCACAGGAAGTTAGGGATTGAATGGTTCTCAGCGTTTGGTCAGCGTCTGCGCGAGGTACGCTGTCAGATGACCTGCCTGTCACTCCCCAAGCTTTATCACAGGACTGTCGTGCGTTCATGAAAGGTTGTAACTTGTTGTATGGCTGAAATTGAAGCAACGACCACAAGACCAAGTATCTCATGAGTGGATCTACACAGCAGAACGTACCAATTGTATCGATGCCTTTAACTGTCTTCCATCTTCTAAATCCGCTAGCCGGAAGAAGGTGAACGAGGGAATAGGCCGCGATGAACGGGGTAAGTCAGCAAACTCCAGTTTGAGCACTCACAGGGCACGATGGCAGGAAAGGTAGAAGTCCACCTGGGGTATGTATTATTAGGGTCTTGTGTGAGCTGCAAGATGCGTGAATGGTCTATATGCGGCGAAGACAGCTCATAAACCACTGCGGTCAACCAAAGCTGGGAACGCGAATGCAAGGGAACTGTCTCCGATCATGAAACTGTTAGGATCAACCTAAGTATATGTATCAGAACGATGATCGCAATAATGCACCGTCTCGGACGCACACTATCTGAACCCCGGGTTGACGTGAGCTGTATACGTATGATATGTTGCACAGAACGCGGGTATCTATCATACATGGATTGGCATCATGCAATTACTCACTTTGTGCCTTCGACACACATAGTATGGCATCCCACGGCATGGGTACTTGTTGCGCGGCAAAGACGATACTAGCACTGTGACTGTCAGGGCAGCAACTATCAAGGACAGATACAGGGTTGCTGCCATGGAAAGCTCTGCGAGGCTTTCGGAGAGAACCCCCTGGGGACATCAGCTGCGGGCGCTGGGGCATCGGAAGTTGCTCTTCGACTCATCAGTAACTTCCGACCCATAAAAAATGACATGGATTAGTGTTCCTGGTGAATGTATGCACGAATTGAGACATGACTCACCGTTCAAACACCCAACGTCGCGCCACCGTGCTGCTATGTACATAGCACTGATAAGACCGAGCTCCTGCTTGGAAGGACAACGCGAGGAAGTCAATTAGGCCTTCTGCGCGTATGCACGCTCTTAGCGTTATCTTCGGTACCCGACATTGCGCTCGCCTCGTTGCCTCGTACGCATAATGTCCCTTACCGATAGCAATACACGGCCAGACGGTCCAGTCAACGCAAATATGATTCAGGGTTTTTCATGTAGTTTTCATCAGAAAATCAAAAAATTATCAAAATCTAAGTGTGACGGGGACATGAAAATTCTCCCATCACGTATACCAGATCACCGATGATCATATGAAGGCGCTTGCAAGGAAGATAGCACCGAGTGAAAAAAAAAGCGACTACCACGAGTCGAACCCCGCAAACCGCAACATGCATACTAGAGCAACATAGACCATCATCTATACCACTCAGCCATTTTGGCTTTGTTAGAACCATTCACATTACCACTGTGACAATGTCAAATGCCAGTCGGCTGCCTCTGTCGGTAACTGGACTTAGCGAAAATTCGGACTCAAGCCTCACTAGTGTTGGCACATTCATCCACCATACCTTCGACTTGAAATACACTGAGACTGAAGTATATGACGTATCGCGTTTACTCAGATATGATGCAGCATTATGCATTCACGAACATTTGATGCTGAAATGAGCATGTTGGTAACAAATTTTCATGAAGGTAGGGGAACACATGCGGTACATTATCCAAATATACTTAACACAACAAAGGGCAAAATGGCGGAGTGGTTAGGCCTGTACCCTGAATCTGCGGTCGTTTACCACAGGTTGCGCAGGGTTCGAGTTGTGCCGGGTGCATTCTTTTTTTGAGCTCTGCTGCGTTGATGTTGTCCCCGGCGGCCGCTGAGCGCTGATCTAAGAGATAGGCGAGTTTTCACGTTTCCGTCAAACTTAGGTTTTGATAATTTGATGATTTTCTTGTGATAATTCGATGATTTCTTTGTGGAAACGTGATGATTTTCTTATGAAAACTACATGAAAGTCCCTGAATCATATTTGCGTTGACTGGACTGTCTGGCCGTGTATTGCGTTGTCTCTAGCCTACATTCCCTGGATGTGCCAATGAAATACCAGGCATAGATTGGTTCGTAACAACCAGCTAAGCGTCAGGGGCGAAACATTGAACGTCGCGGTATTGACGAATGACCGATAATTCCAATGATGAATGTTCTTCGATATTGCTTCTGTGACCAAGCCATGGTATCCGGTCGCGCAGAGGTCGATGGCGTGCTAGATGCTAGGGTTAGGTAGCTACCGTTCAGGTCAAGGTCAAGGTACACGGTACCGCCAGAAACGTTGACTTAGAAAGTTGACGCCGGTGAGGTCAGCAAGTGTCGATGAACTTGCGGTGGCTGACAATATGCATGGAACGTCTCCACAACGTTTACCACAATCCGGAAGCCGTTCGTGGCAGCTTACTCGAGATTTCAAACTTACGACGCAACGCGTTGGGGCTAGTAGGATCGCATTAAGGCCTATTGATGCTCTGTTCTTGCAAAGCTCCTAGTGGCACTGGTAAGACCCCCAGATTATTCAACGTTCAACCTTCGATGTTGAGCAAGTCAGCTCGCCTAGTTGCTCGCGTCATGTCATGACAATACCCATAGATAACTCAAACCGCTACAGGACCCTCGCATGCGATTGACACCGGGTGTCTCACTGTTTCGAGGGTCCAAACCTTCGTGTACACATTTGAGCAATTGAAAGCGGCGTTGGTTGAAAGGGACTCTTCCCAGAATCAAGTAGCATGATAGCGTGTCACTGCGTGGTATCTTATTGGTAATTTCCGCTTCGCATGAATCAGATTGAGCCCTCTGATTTCTGGGACAAGATGACACAAGGTTACGGAGGACAAAGAGGCTGTTCGCAGATCGTGAGTTTTGAAGCCACTTGTGGAGTTTTCTTCTTTCAGACGCCGGATTGCTCTCACTCCAAGGTTCATGAAAGTGCAGAATACCGTCAGCAAAGGAATATATGTCGTAGAGGGTGAAAACCAAAGTGCCCTCGAATCATGCTACGTCGCTGTTATGACAAAACTTTGACGACGCGGCGGCAGCATGCAATTCAGTTCTTGCCTCGCAAGGTACGGCGCGCACCGACGTTTGATGGCGGTGTTACTTGTTTTGATGCATTTCAAATACCCTCCTTCGGCAAAGGGTGGCGCGTACTCAGGAATTACCTCTATCAGACGCCGCCGATTTTCCTTTTCTGGATTTCGTGTTCAAGATCTTCACCCGCCCTTCTGAAAGAGCTGTCGCCTCCGCCTCCGTCCTATCTGGGGTGCTTTCTTCATCACAAAATGCGCTTCGGGAAGCATATCTTGCGTCAATTTGTATTATAGCACACCAAGGCAGGTTGCTATTCGGATAGCCGAGGAACGTTTCTTTCGCTCCACTTCCGCAAGCGCAACCCAAAGGGATGGCATTTATCATCTGCACAAGGTTCAGATGCCACACGAATAATTGTGTCACAGGTGTGCGCAGAGAGTTGCTTGGAGAAGCCCTGAACATACGAGGAGCGTTTGGACGCCGTCGGTGGACATTGGATATTCGACGAATTTTCGTCGAAAATACTCGTCGCCCACGTGGACGAGAGCTTTGTGGCGTGCTGAGGTGAAGCCACTGTAAAGCGCACCGCCGCGGTGGAAAATTGGGGTGAAGCGAACCGCCCGATGCCGAAGCCGAGAGGATGCCGTTCTCCGATCGCCACCTTCCTGAAGCGGGAGATGATGCCCATTTTTGGCTTGCTACTCGACACTGAAGGCTTCGGTTCAGACGAGTTGTGACCCCATTCATCATCATGCAACGGCATGCAGGTGCGTGAAAATGGCCAAGGCACCCTATAACCGTTCGTTTCGAAGAGCCTTATCTTTTGTGATGAACGCCACAGGACAGGAAGAAGGTGAGTGGAAAAGCTCGGCGCCCTGTAACAACGCCGTCGCCGATTCCGCTATCCCTCTTCCGACGCTCGGGACGCGTTGCGTTCCCGATCTGAGATTGTACACCGCTCCACCCATTTGGGTCAAGGAGACGTGAAGAACAAGTTTTCTTGCCGAGTTGCACATACTTCTCCCTTGACGTCAACGCCACAGAAAACATATATAAGACCATCTTTTTCCTCCATGTTGACCCAGCAACAGCAGCCACATACCCTTTGCACTCAAAACAACTCAGGCTTCGACTCATACGAACCTGTAAACCCTTCTTTCACTCGCATTGACGATTGCTTTTTCAACATCCACAATGTCCGTTGAACAATCCACTCGCCCAAAGACCTTTTACGCCGATGCCGTCCTCTTCGATATGGTGAGTGGCTCGTCCATGCTTGACACCTCAACGAGCCTCCGTGCTGACAACGCTCGTGTAGGACGGTACTCTGACCGACTCGATCGCCGCCGTTGAAGCAGCCTGGGGCAAAGTTGCCAAGGACATCGGGCAGGACCCGGCGTACGTGATTGCTGCAACTCACGGCAAGCGTGCTGTCGACAACCTCGCCCAATTCAAGCCACACATTAAGGAGCACGAGATGGACGAGGAGGTTCAGAAGTTTGAGGAGTCCATCCTCTTCTTCGCTGATGCCTACAACCGTCATGGGCCCGGTTCACGTCAGAACTCCCCTGCGTCGTCCGCACCCGGCACTCCAGCACTGACACCGGGCAGCTCCGCGCCCTCATCCCGTGCACCTTCTCGTGCATCGTCCTTCGTTGGCTCGTTGGGTCAACTCGCCTCCATTCGTCGACCATCCTTCCTCTCCCGTCTCACCGGTCTTCTCACAATGTCGTCTCTCCCTGAGAGAGAGGCTGCCGTGTTCGAGGATTCGACGATGGAGGAGCAACACCAAGAGTTTATGGCTAGGGAGGAGCAGAAGCTTCAGAAAGATCAGCTGCAGGCATGGCAGATCGAGGCTTCTGCTGTCGACCGCTCCGTTCAGATTCTTCCCGGCGTGAAGAACATGATCGAGTCCATTCCCGAAGGCCGCTATGCGGTCGCCACTTCCGGTGCGAAGACCTACGGTATGTAGAACCGTTCTTGTGTTATTCTCTTGGGCAGTTGAACTCATTCATCTTGTAGCATATGGTTGTATGACTCGCGTCGGAATTACGCCTCCACCTGTTACCATCACTGCCGACGACAAACGTCTCAAGGCTGGCAAGCCTGCCCCTGATCCGTTCCTGCTCGCAGCGAAGGAGCTCGGATTCGACGCCAAGAACTGCGTTGTCTTTGAAGACTCGCCTTCAGGCATTCGCGCTGGTGTCGCCTCTGGTGCCACTGTCATTGCCGTCTGCACGAGCCACGAACGCAAGAAGATCGAGAACTGCGGTGCGCATTACATCGTCGAGAACATGGAGAAGGTGAAGTGCGAGCCTGTGGGCGAGGGTGACAACTTGAAGTTGAAGTTCACTATCCTCGAGTAATTTGTTTGTCATCTTTGTAGCCATAGCCCTTTGATACCACATTGTTCTTGTTCTGTTTGCTTTCGTCGCATTCTTGTACTATAGTCTCACGTCGCATTTTCTGTCATCTATTTCTGATCCCGAATGGTCTTGTTTCGTGTGATCGCGTCAAAAGGTCATCTCTACGTCCATCAAGAACTCGAAACAATCATTTCGTCTGCTGGGCTATTCGATATACGGATGCGTGAAGCTCAAGCCCAAAACCTAAAGGCAAGCCCCAAACTTGCAGGAAGTCTCATGTTGTGAACTTGTGATCGAGAAGAGTAATATACCAATAATCATTAATACTATAATCCATCGCATCACCCCGGTCTCACCCTTCGACACCCATGTATGCTGGTCAATCATGAATCGGTAAAAAATATTTTGCTGCTCTGAATGGCCAAGACGAGGGTCTAATTGGAGTCTGGACGGAAATCAAACGGCAAAAACATCAAACGAGGGTATTTCATTGAGTCGGCCCAGGTTCGAACTGAGGACCTTCTGTGTGTTAGACAGATGCGATAACCAACTACGCCACCGACCCATGTTATCAGAGTAAAAACAAAGTATGTCAGCATGATTAAGAATTTAGTGAGCACTGAGCGAGCTGCGACTTGGACACTGGAAAGGCCCGGGACATGGGGACCGGCAATCCCTCCGCCAAACCCCCCTAAGCGCCGTGCACAGCGCTCTGCCTTTAGGAACCTCATAACACGGCGGTGCAATTAATAGCA